>JABSNV010000046.1:0-52951 GCA_024085815.1 Flaveria linearis
GAAAAAATATAAAAAAGGGTATGAAAAAACTCACCTGATAATAAGATGTGCTCTAAATAAGACTACATGAATAGACACCAACGGTTTCCTTACAGTTAACCTAAAAATGTCGTCTTGACTTAGAATAGCAATGAAATTAAAGACTATAGAAATAGTCATCAACTAGGGTTCTTACATTAATGATAAATTTAACTAACTAGATTTTAAAATATTATGATTGATTTATAACTTTAAAAATAAATGAATTTTAAGACTAATAAAAAAGAATATTAAATTGAGGATAGATTATATAGAGTTGAAGTATTAAAGGTGTGAAAGTAATTAAATCCTCATTTACTTTAATTATCTTGATCAAAATAATTAATTTGAATAATTAATTATTATTTATAAATGATAAATTAAGGTTTGAAACGATTTATAAAATTTATAATAGATAAAGAATTATAAAGTTATAATACAGAAAAGAGTATAAGATATAGAATTGTTTGATAATAATATGTGCAAATAATTAATTTTAGTAATTAATTATAAATATATAGACAAGTGGAAAGTGTAGAAAGCCAACACTTGATCATTTGAGGTGTTGGGGTGCGTAGCGCATGTGAAGAAACTCAATGGAATTAAGAAGCTTAGTGATCGTAGTGAAGCAATGGTCTATCTGGGGGTTGAAAAGGAAGCAAAGCTTATCGTCTTCTGTACGATCCAAAGAAAAACAAAATTGTAGTGGGCCAAGATGTTGAATTCCAAGAAAGCAAGAAATGGGCTTGGAACCAATCGAAAGATGGAGGCCCAAGGAGCATGGCGGAGATAAATCAGAATGGTCCATGTACACGGTAAAAGAACTTTAATAATACAAGTCAAAGCTCCAGAGGGATCCTCGCTCTCATCAAGCAACTGTGAATCAACCAAAACCAGCAGAACAGACAGCTGATTTCGATCATACTCCTCCCCAAGGATTTCGAACGTTAGAGAAATCTACAATGAAACGGAAACCTATTGAAGGAAATGAAGATGAGCTGCTGCTAATCGGAGATGAACCAGAAATTACAACGAAGCTGCTACAGACGAAGAGTGGATAAAGGCTATGAAAGTAAATTGGAAGCAATTGAACGAAACAAAACATGGACCTTGGTCGAATTACCTGCTGGAGACAAGGCGATTGGTCTGAAATGGGTATTCAAGTTGAAAACGGATGCGAATGGAGTGGTCACGAACACAAAGCTCGATTGGTTGCGAAAGGGTATGTTCAAAGAAATGGAGTCGATTTTGAAGAAGCCTTCGCGCCTGTTGCAAGGTTAGAAACCATTCGATTATTATTGGTTTGTACATCAATTAGATGTCAAGTCAGCCTTTCTAACGGTGACTTTGCAGGAGGAGGTATATGTATCACAACCGGATGGTTTTATGAGTGAGAAGAACCCAGATCATGTATATAAGTTAAGGAAAGCCTTATACGGTCTAAGGCAAGCATCGAGGGCGTGGAATTCTAAATTGGACAAGACTATCAAGGATATGTGTCTCGAGAAATGCCCTCATGAACAGGCTATGTACAAGCTTCAAAATGGAAATTTGGAACTTATCGTTGGAGTGTTTGCCGATGACCTCATTGTGATCGGGCAAGTAAGACAAAGATAAAAGAATCTAAAGAAAAAATGAAGCAGGCGTTTAGTATAGTGATTGGGAAAATTGAACTACTACCTCGGAATAGAAGTTCGGAAGAACAAAGGTGGAATAACCTTGCAACAAGCTGGTTATGCCCGAAGATTTTGAAGTCTGCTGGAATGGGGGAGTGCAATCCTACAAGATGGCCAATGGATCCAAAGTTAAAATAGAGAACCGTGGCGCTATCTTCTTGCGAGGCAGAGTTTATGGCAGCATCAACTGCAGCCTGTCAAGCTCTATGGTTAAGAAGTCTGCTGAGTGAATTAACAGGTATGGAAGCCCAAAACTGTGAAGTTGCTTGTTGATAATGAGTTAGCAATTGCATTGATGAAGAATCCAGTTTTCCATGAGCGAAGCAAGCACATAGACATACGGTTTCGCTTCATAAGAGAATGTATTGAAAGAAATCAAATTCATGTAGAGCATGTCGTGGCAAGTTACAAAAGGCGGATTTGTTGACCAAGGCATTGCCTCGGATCAAGTTCTGTGAGATTCGAGCACTTTTGGGAGTCAAAGATGTTAGAGACACAAGTCTGTTAACATTAAAGGGAGAGTGAAGGTTAATGTTGAATGATCTGAAGGGGCTAGGAAGACTCGGTCAATGTGACAGAGTGGGGAATCAAGTAAGTGGTAAACGTGGAGTGAATGTGGGAAGCTTACGTGGTTAGTTTTTTGTTATTGTTTAGTTTCCTTCTTGTTAAATAGGAGTAGTGGTAGACTATAGAAAGTATCACCTAAAATTTCCTTTTCTAGTTTGCTTGTAATTGCTTTCGATTGAAGTCTGAATATATCAAAAAATTCCCCAAATAGTTGCTGTTAATCTGACCTATATTCTCTGATTATACCAACACGCTAATTGGCTTGACACATAAAAAGTAAAAAAAAAACTATGATGTGTCCATATTTAATGGATCGGTTACATGTCATAGTAAATAATGCAAACTCATGTAATTTGTAATATCTGTGTGATATTTTACGTATTTCCCTCCTCACTAATGTGTTAATACAAATATCGCCGTGCAACGAAGTATGATGATTACAGTATGACAAGTTTGTTTGTAGTTTATGCTTATGTCAACAATGACCACTAGACCTGAGCTGAAGTTGAAACTTGAAATACTCACTCCTTAATCTGTGATTATTCACAATTTGAGAAATTACAAAAAGAAATTTTAACACGCTCCACACTGTTGGGTTATTGGAGTTTGTTCGCAGGTCAAATGGATCAGAAAACGGGTCATCCAAGTTTGATTTCAAACGTGGGTTTAGTTAACTATGATACAATAATACAATGCGGGAAAGGAAAGCAAATGGATGTGTTGGAGAACTTTGGCTACCATTTCTGTATAAATTCCCAAACCATTTGTAGGTGGTTATTTTATGTTAGAATAAATTGTTAGAGATGAAGGAAGGAAGACCTTTCTCGAAATAATGAAACGGAATTTACTAGGATGCTTTTATGACGAATGCTTTTTTGGCCTCTTAATGTGGTGGTGGTTGGGGGGGGGGGGGGGGCTATACTTATTGAAATAAAGTTCGCTCTTCGTAAAATGAATTTGCTACTAATTTGTATGATGTTCGTTGTCTGATAATCGGAATAGCTGCAAGGACGTGCTGGTGTGCTGGTTTGGATAAGAAGGCAAGTTTGAGGAAAATGATTCTTGTCAAATTGGTTATTTATATTAATCATTTTGGTTTTGGTTTGGATTTAATCCGTTCTCTTGAGTTAATGTTTAAGTAATCTTACTGAAAACGTCTTGCATCTCATGACTACCAATACTGCTTGTTTTGTTGTCATGGATCCGTTTTTGTTAAATAGTATTAAGTCACTCGTATGCTAATGGTTTGGTGAAAACAAACCTAATTGATGATGACCAGCTTATAAAAGGGGTGGTTGGTAATTTCACATCGTGCGTTTGGTCATCTGAGACATACTAAGATATAAAGAATTCATGACCTCAAGAACATTGAGTTTTGGATGTTTTGGCTATGTGAAAGGGTAGTCCGTAGTTAAGCGTGTTTAAGTAGAAACAATTCAAGATATTAGTTGGTCTTATATATGCATGTTAAAATTTTAGTTGCATACTTGTAATAGAAATGTTTTTGTTAAGAAATTAATCTGGAATTGTATGGGATGAAGGTTTATAGTAAACAAAGCATCACCGTCAATCATAACAAGACATTTTGGTGCATGACGGACAAGGTTTTATCCTCATAAGTATAAGAATGTTGTATATTTGGGTAGATCGTTCTAAAGAATTATCTAAATGGCATTATGTATAAAGTTTAGCATCAATTATTATGGTGTGGCATTGACAAATATTGCAACTAACTATACTAGCGCTACCACAATTAACTTTATTTTAAGTGTGTAGGGTTAATACTAATCATATTCAATGTAAGTATTTGCATAAACTATAGTGTTTTATCCTAGACTAGTTGGGTCTTTGTTAACAAAATCAGACTAGGAATTAACTAGGAAGCAAAACTAACTTAACGGATCAGTGGCTAGAAGATGAAGGATCAGTTATATTTGCAACTGAACAATCACCTCAATTTCACTTCAAACACACACACAAAAGAACAAAGAGAGTATTGAAGAGCAAAGCAAGGAAAAAATAGGATAGGATAGAATATGATAATGTTATAATGACATAATTAACATGTGTTATTTAATTTAATCAGTGAGTGGGAAAGAAATGGATGGATCAATATAGGTGCAAGACAGGTCTTTTGATTTCTCTATCCATCTGATAGGTGAGCATGAAATCAAACATCATGAAATCACATATAAAGGACCATATCAGATGCACAAAAGTAGCAGGGACGTTTCCTTCAACATAGAAATGGTTATACCATACCCAAGCAAAGGAACAAACACCAAGCACCACCGACTAAACAGAAGCACACAATACCAGAAAGCATGTCGGAGAAATGGCATCATCTTGTGGCTGCTTTGAGTCGGTTTGTTTCACGGGTGATAGAAGACGGCATAGGTGGTTGTGACCTAGCTTGTTTTCTTGATCGGTGGAAGAGTGCTCCTGGAGCAAGCTTGAACGAAGGGTTTAGGGCTGCTAGAACGAATAAAAAATATGGCGTTGGTACCTGATAGCCTACTGCAACAATTATGCAACCGCTTTTATATTTATGATTGAATATTGCGCCCGCTACTGCCGTCACAAATCTTGAGACTGCTTTGCGACTGGCCCATTTTACGACCGCTGCCATTTGCTAATGTTGTGCAACCAGCTGTTATTGCAACTGTTTTGCAACCGCCCTTTGTTGTCACTACCACCGTGGACGTTTTATTGACCGCAAGTAGCTTGTAGCGACCATTTTTTGCAACCAAAAATGTCTTTTTTTTGGCTTCTGCGGTTTTTGTTTTAAACTTGTTAATGAATGATGCTTATATTTCTACGATTTAACCATTGATTTAACCATTTGTCAAAATCTCAAGATTTATAGAAAAACCCAAATAAAATTACAACTTAAAATGTCAAATAACACGAATTCTCCAAACATTCAAAATAAAGATACTCTAACTCGAATACTGGTGTATTTAAATGGTAGCTTTTAACATTCCTTTTAAGCTTATCATCCTATTCCGTACAGTTGCTTTTTGCCACCAACTCTTCATCGTGTAACATTCCTTTCCTCTCATTCCTTGTTTTTTACAAGCTTTTTGATATCACATTCAAATCTTCTATAACAAAACATTCAAATCTTTTTGATAACCTTCATCCTTCCCATAGGTCATAGCTAGTCAGCCACCATCCACCCACACCGCCGATCACCCCACGTCCCCACCATCGTCGGTCGTCCGGCCGACCACCGTTGAACAATTGCCTGCTACGGCAGCCCTTGACACCGTCCATATGTGATCTTCACCAATTTACCGTCCACTTCAAGGTAACATTTTTAGTTTTTTTTCTTTATTACTCTATGAAATCAGGGATTTAAGGTTTATGTTGTTCAATTTCTAATATTTAAGGGTTATTTAAGTGTTATTTGTTATAAATTAATGGTTATTTGGTCCAATTTCTAATATTTGGGGTTTATGTAATTAGGTATATGAACTAGGGATTTGAAAGATGAAGTAGGAGATTTGATATTGAATTTTGGTACTTAAATTGTGTTACTTTTAAGTGCAATTTGTAATTTTATTATGTTAGTTGTTATAAAATTAGGGATTTGAAGATGAAAAAACATGTTCTTATTGTTAATTTTTTTAAAAGAAAAAATTCAAGAGTAGAATATTGGTTTTAATAATAATGATGATATTGGGTCAATAACTTCTTAGAGTTCAAAATCCTTCGGGTTCAATTCCTTAGATCCCAAATGGATTTGATTTGAATGAATATTCCTTCGGACCCCTTTATTAACGTAAATGTACGCTGAATTTTCTTTTTTTACGTTACCCCTGAACTTTCATTCTAGATCCACCACTGATGGTTTAGGTGGTGCGAAATGGTGGTGGCAGTGGATACGAATTAGATGGGAGAATATGGGGTTTCGGTGCTGTCGGAGGCCATCGGAGATGGTCGGAGCCGTGCCTGTGATGATCGCCGACGTGGGTAGGCTTGGAAGTTTGGAACTTGGGGTGGAGTTTGGTTGGGGCTGGACACGGGACGGTGGTTGTCTGATGTGAGTATGTTGGGATGGTGTCTAATGTGCTTAAATGGTTAATGTTATGTGTATTTGTGTGTTTAATTTCATGGAATTGATTAAATACGAGCGAATGTACCTTTGTAGGTAAAACGACCAAAGTGGAAGCTTATATGGAGAACTTATGTGTTGAGTGGTGGTTGGATTGGTGTTTATGATGATTAAAGGTGAAACCCAAAGAATATTCATGATATGAGAGTTTCGGGATGTAAATGGGAGCCAAGAGATCAAAATTAAAAGGATGAAGATGTTAAGTGACCTTGCAACGATAAAATTAACATAACTTGAGCTAGGGATGGAGTTACGGGGCCCTTTACCAGTCAACGAAAAGCTCTCGGAAAGCCGCACAACAAGAAACTGAAGAAAAAACTTGAAAACAGAAAGGTGTCCATCATAGCCTACGGTAGCTAGCGTAGGTTACGGTGGAACCGATGGGAAATCTCATTAAAAGCATGTTTTTTGGGTTTTTCAGGTCTCTCTTATTCGAATTCGTCTTCTAACCTTTGGGAATGAATTTTGGGCATTCCAAAAAGCTTCTTTCACCATTCCAAAGGATCCATTCATCATTACACTATCAATCATGCATTCCAACATCAGATTCACAAGAATGAGCGGCTAAATCTCTTGTCTGTTTATGCATTTGATTTGCTTATGTGATGACAAACTTTTAGCAAATTGATGCTTTAGTTAATAAACAATTTATCAGTTTTTCAAGTTCTTTCTTTACAATCGCGTTTTGGTTGATGACAAAGCTTAGAAACGGATTTGGTGACTGAAGAGGGTTGACTTGATATTGATTTATTGGATAATTGGATTATACTAGTATTTGACATGATTAGTTGTATAGGTTTGTTGACAACAACATGTCTCCAATTACTATCTTAATTGAAATAACACTATGTCTATGTGGTTTTAATAAACAATTGAGTTTTATGTGAAACCTTAAACCTGAAGTCTGGAATAGGTTACGTTTGTTATAATTGAATTCAATCCGTTTAAGTTTCATTTGTTTTTCATTCAAATCACATCTTCATAATTTACTTTTTTAAATCATTTAGAACATAACTAGAAGCTAAAATTAATCACTGATTCCTCTGTGGATATGATATCTTACTTACCCTAACTAACTAGGTTAATTAGGTTTTTGAAAGATTAAATGGCGGTCTATCATTGTCTCCGGAGGAGGAGGAGGGCAACGATGGATGCCGCCGGCGGTGCTGGTGTGCGGCGATGCTGGTGCGTCTGCTGCAGCAATGCGCCGAGAAAAAATTGAAGTGGAGGGCTGGCGGGGAAGGGCATGGAGTGGGTTGGATTAATTTTTTATATTATTATTATTATTATTGTTATTATTATTACATTAAAGGGTATATTTGTCATTTCTGTCTGTCACATCCCCACAGTTGAGACTAATTATATAATTTCTTAAAAGCTGTGACCAATCATACAATATAAGCAAACCACATGGATCAATCGTGTAATTAACTCTTATGTCAAATATGATGATTTATGTACCATTGCATTCGACGACAAAGATTTGTGTAGGTTATATTTTATTCTTTTGTCTCTTTAATATTTTCTATAAATACACAAAACAATCTCTCATACGTTGATTTTTATTTTTGTCTGTTTCAAAAAGTTACAACTAAACCTTTCACCTTTAGTTATATCAACCTCGTATTTTTTTGTTTGTTAGTACCCAAATATGTTATTTGTTCAAACAATATGGACCATCAATGTAATTAACTTTAATAAAAACGTATATTAAGAAAAGAATTTATAACATATATAAAGAATCCATTAATTAGGGTTAAGTTTTATGCACTCCATCGTGCAACGTGAATACGGCACCCGCAGCATAACGTAACGACAGAATTAATATTGTTACAGGTTTGCTCAATTTATCTTTCTATAATTAAATTGTTTTGTGCGATATATATGAGCAGATACAGGTTTGCTCATATATATATATGAATTGTTTTGTGCGATATATATGAATTGTTTCAAGGATTTGTGGTTTGACAGATCGATTAGATAGTGTAATGGCGGCGGAGGTTGCGTTTGATGTGCTTGAGCAGATACTGATACGAGTAGATGTGAAGGATGTAATCCGATGCAAGAGCGTGTGTAAGTCATGGCAATCTTTTATATCAAGTCGTCGATTTGTTACAGCTCACTTGAAGCATGCATGCAAGAATGATGGTGGACACAGAAGGATCATTGTTGATTACATATCTTCTAATTATGATGGTTCTTTTTGGTGCAACTTTATTCATATTGTCGGTTCTTGTAATGGCCTAGTATGCGTCTCTCCTAGAGATCTTGAATTTGTCGTGACCAATCCTTCGACTAGAGAGATCAAGAAACTGCAAACGCCTCCCTATCGGCCTGCAGACATGGAAAGTCTTGCAATGATCAGGCAAGCGGTATGCTTCTTGGGTTTCGGTTATGACCCGTCTACAGATGATTACAAGGTTGTAGCAGGGTTTAGGAATGAGACGGAAGAGCGAACGCTTGTTTATGTATTGGCATTGAAATCGAATATCTGGAAGGTTATTGGAGAAGTCAAGTATAAGAGTATTATGAATAAATCTGGTATCTTATGTGGTGGGGCACTTCATTGGTTTTTAAGAGATGAAGATCAGAAAAGAGTAATTATGTCTCTAGATTTATCTACCGAGGAATGCAAAGAAATCCCCCAACCTGTGGAACTACCATATGAAAGTGATAACGTCTACGATCATAGGCTTGGAGTTATAGAAGAATGTCTATGCATATATTCATACGTTTCCCCTTCCCCTATGTCTAGTAAGATATGGATAATGAAAAACAACAAGTGGGAATTATATTATAATAATAATAACGACGATAATGAGAGCAAGCATGATGTTGCACACTTCTTGACCCTTCATCGGGTGGTGGATTCACAAAACAGAACTAGTTACGTCTACGGTATTCATGATGATGGCAGATTTGTCGATCGCGCTGGGGACCATATTCGAGCTTGCATGTTTGTCAAGAGCCTCGTATCTCCCCATCCCCAAAAGGTTTGTTCCAAATGTCTTTTCTTTTGAAACGCACGTATATATTATGTACTCAATACTTAGTAAGTTGTACTTATAACTTTTCCATTTGTAATTCAACAGGAAGATAATGATGCTAATGACAACATAAAACAGAGAAAGAGGAAGAGGTCTTGTAAGCATAAAAATGCTGTCGTATTATATCCATAGCATTGGTCAAAATTATTAGTTGTTTGTGGTATGTTTTATGCTATCCAGTTGGATTGGATGGACATGTTTTATTTTTATTAACAAATAACTTTCACACCCTTATCATGATTATATATCGAATGTATATATAGTACTAGCACTTATATAGAAAACATAACAAGAGGCTTCACATTGATCTTTTTATTTATATTTTCTTCAAAATAAAAAACCAATATAAAAGAAATTTAGCTTGCCAACTCACCCGTTCTTGTGTGATACTCAATCAACAGAAACTAATTACTCAAAATTCTTTCCTGTAATTTTCAGAGCATAACTGCATTATCAGTTACATAAATAATCAAACAGTTCTGGTTGTGTGATAAACGGGTCTATTCATAATATGTCACCTCTACGAGGTGTTATGGGTTCATTTATGGAGCTTGAATTATTATAAAAGGGCCAGGATATACGTACACCCTGGTCTTGTTATCCGAACGTTTTGAATACGGCCTTACTGGTGTGCAACTTATCACATCAGTCGGTTTATAAAGTTTTACGTCTCGTATTGGTCGTTAGGGTCCGTAATGACTTCAACTTACAGGTTGTAACGAGTGTTATGACCGTAAGTAAAATTTCCTATTTTTTTGTTTTAAGTTTAATTTTTACTTTTCCTAATACTTATTTATAAATTTAATTAATAGGTTTTATTTTAAGTCGGATGGTTTCCACAATCCATGAAAAAATATGAGATGAATGATACTTTGTTGTGTGAAAGAATAAGGTAACTAACCATATTTATAGGGTTAGGTTTAATAAAGATTTAATATAATAAAAAAGTTTTTTTTTATATTTAACCGTTGAGTAACGGTTAAATTTCAAAAAGTAGTTTAGCTTGGTTTTGGGTTCTACGGCGAAATTTCATCGTGTCAATGTTAATTTTCGTTGCACATAGTCAAAGTAGCAGTGTTCCCACGATGCCAAGCTCCACATTAGCCCCTCGCTCGTATTTATACGACATTACCATTAGTGTAAGCGGTGGTGTGTGGAGAAATTTTTTTTATGAGGGGTGGAAAGTTTTTAAAGATCGGTTGATTAACGCGGTAATGCTATGTAATATTTTTTTGAACAATTTCGGGTCCATAACGGGTTGGATCGGGTCGGCTCATTTTTAAAAAAGAAGGCAATCAAACTAAATTTCATAAAACCAACAAAATCATGTCAAATGTCATTACAAAAACAGAGTAAAGGTACAATATACCTAAAGTTGTTCTTTACGATGTTTCATTTTTTAAAATATTTCCATAACAACATCTATGGAAATATTTCTAAGTAAATCTTTCTCCATAAAGCAAATACAACCATCGCTTAAATTTTCATCACTCATCCGATTACCCAAATCGGACTTCACGTACTTCATTGTCGAAAAACATCTTTCAATTGTTTCGGTTGCAACGGGTAATACGAGAGTTAGCTTCAATAAACGATATACCAATGTAAATATGTGTTTCTTTGTTTGAACCATTAAGTGTACAAGACTTGATAAACCATCCAAGTTGGCAAATCGACTATTCACTTTTAATAATAATAATAATAATAATAATAATAATAATAATAATAATATAAAATAATAATAATATAATAATAAAATAATAATAATAATAATAATAATAATAATAATCAAAATAATCATAATAATCATAATAATCATAATAATCATAATACACTACAAGAAAATCGCTCAATAGCGGCGACGCCTTTAGCGGCGATATGCCCTTTAGCGGCGACTCCATGACGCTAATGATCCTAGCCGTTCATAAACACTTTGATCTGACGGCGTGGATTAAATCGTACATTTAGTTATTAGCGGCGACGCGTCGCCGCTAATACCTTTTCACCTATACCCGCGGGTTCGCTGCTCTTCCTTTTCACTTTCCCTCCACTTCACCTTCTCCTCTCCTCCGGCGACCTCCACTCCTCTCCTCCGGCGAACACCTCCTCCGGCCACGTCCTCCCCCAGCCACCACCTCCTCCGGCCACCTCCTCCTCCGGCCACCACCCCCTCACTACATCCGACCGCAACCACCACCCCCGCACTACACCCGATCGACCGCAGCCACCACCCCTTCACACCACCTCCGGCCTAGCCACTACCCACCGATCAACCACCACCCACCTCCACCACAGCCTACAAGCCACCGACTGCCGCCACTGCAGACCTCCAGATCTGCCACCACTGACCTCCAGATCTGCCACCACTGACCTCCAGATCTGCCACCACTGACGACCATCGTCACGTACCACCGTCGCCACTTTTGCTCCTCTCCGTCGCCGCTACTGCAAAACATTCGGTATTTTTTTATTTTTTTTATTTTTTTGTTTTATAAATGTAAAGGCTTTAGGTTGTGATTGAGTTTATTGTTAAAACCATATTAGGATGAGATAACATATATGGATGATTTAAGTTTTGATTAGTTAATATATATATTTGTTAAAACTATATTAAAGATGTAGATAGTTAAGTTTTGAACTAATTAGATTAGGATTAAAAGTAATATTTGTTGAAACCATATTTAGAATGAGAGACTAAATTTGTTGATATATTTGTTAAGTTTTGTTTAGTATTTGAACTATATGTATTTGGGTATTTTGTTGTTAGTTGGTTATAATTAGTTGAAAGTATAGGAAACTTGTATTAGAAATGGACAAATTAGTTGTGTAAAATTAATTGATAAAATTATTTATGATTTAAGTGTTGATTATTGTTATTTTGGATGAGATAACATATATTTTATGATTTAAGTGTTGATTAGTTGATATATATATTTGTTCAAATCATATTAACGATGTAAATGGTTAACTATTAAACTATTTAGATTAGGATTAGAAGTAATATTTCTTGTTAGGATGAGAAGCTAAATTTGTTGATATATACTTTTAGTTACGATGAGAAACTAAATTTGTTGATATATACTTTTAGTTTTGCTTAATATTTGAACTATTTAGATTAACGATGTAAATGGTTAACTTATAATTACGTATGATGAATAACAAGAATAAATTGACTTTTAATCGCTGTTCATTATTAGAAATTGGCTTCTAATCCCCATGATTATATTACTCCATTTAAATTGTAAATTATATTGCAGTGCTGTAATCATGTCTGTCGATAAAAGTTGGATTCTTAATCCGAACCGTAGATCGCCCGAGTATCAGCAAAGACTCAGCTCTTTTATCGATATGAGTGAAAAATATATCGAAAAATATGGCCTGATTAGATGCCCGTGTAGGAAATGTCAGAATACTCAATTAGTAGGATGGGTTAAAATGAAATATCATTTAGAAATATGGGGCATGTGTCGGACGTACAAGGATTGGATCTATCATGGTGAAAGTTTAATTCCTGAAGTTGTGGTTGTAAATGATGTTGAGCCAATAAACGAAATGGCTGACGTTATCGAAGACGTTATGGAAGAGAGTAGTGGTGTGCGTGATGATTTTGAGGACTTGTTAGAGGAAGTTCAATCAGAATTATATCCTGGTTGTACTAAGTTTTCTTCTCTTGACTTTTTAGCAAAGCTTATGAATATAAGGTGAAAATAAATGGACCAATAGCTCATTTGATGAGCTCCTTGACTTGTTGCAGTCTTCACATCCGAAGGTAACAAAATTCCCTATTCTCACTATGTAGCCAAGAAGACATTAAAGAAGATCGGTTTAGGGTATGAGTCGATACACGTGTGCAAATATGATTGTGCTCTTTTCTGGGTAGAAAATCTATTGTTACAAAATTGTCCAGTTTGAAACGAGAGTCGGTGGGTCGATACAAATACAAAGGGCAAAAAGTTACCTCACAAGGTGTTACGATGGTTTCCTTTAACCCCCAGGCTACGCCGCTTGTATTCTTCAAGTGTAACGACCCGAATTTCGTATTATGTAATTAAAATACAATTAATGTATCATGTGTCAAATATTGTAAATATTTAAGACTTAACTAGAAGAATAACTAGTTAGTTAATAGTGGTGGAAACATGAAAAATGATACTAGAAGGGTGGATCTTGCCAATTGAGGAAACCTACACATGGATATGTATGGCTTGCCATACATTTGGTGAGCATTATCTTACTCACTCACGTTTCACACAAGAGAAGAGGAGAAGAGGGTTTTTGTCATCTCATTTCTCAAATTGTTGGTGATTCAAGTGCAAGATCCGAAATTGAACCCTAGAAATCATTCTTCATCTTGTCAAGAGCTACAAGTAAGTGTTATTTGATGTTCTTGAGGTGGTAAAATCGTCACCCACATGATGGGTGTAGAAATTGATGGTTTAAACATGAAACCCTAGTGTTATAGTGCTAGATGATCATGTGTATGTGTGTATTATGGTAACTAGATGTGTAATTGCTCCTTAATTGAAGATTTACATGAACCATGGAAATGGGTTTAGTTACTAGAAGGTTAAACTAAGGATTCCTCATGTAAACTAGTTGCTAGTTGTAGAATCCATGTTCATTCTTGTAGAAATGTGATTATGTGCCTAACATTTGGTGGAAATTGATGAATCACATGTGTGATATGTGATTTAGGTGTAAAAACTAGCTTGATGATGTTTAAAAGCTAGTAAATAACCAATATGTTAAGTTATGCACATAAGGTGTTTGATGAAATGCCTAAATTAGATGAAAAACATGAATGAACTACTTAATTTCAAGAAATGTGCAATGTGAAAGCCTAGATTGTAGGTTAAATGTGATAAATGGTCAAATAGACCATATGTGTGATTAAATGAATGTTATGTGTTAAATGGGTCCTTAAAATGGTAATAGGAAGTGGTGTGGCAAGCGGATCCAAGGGAACCGGCAAGGAACACGTTTGATTGACCACTTAAACCTTCCGGACTCAAGGTAAGACATTCTTTAAATTGAGCATAACAAGTAAGGGCATGAGTCACAATGTGTGACCATGTGCTCATAAGCTCAAACAAAATAAAAACCACCACGTTTAAAAGGATAAATAGTTGACTTGCACTGTATGTGAGCTTCTATTATAAATGATTCACGACGTGCGTGAACATAAAGGAAAATACACTTTAGTGTTATACCACATGGTTGTGGAACAGAACGAGTCATGACGTGCGTGACCGTCCCATACAAATGGGAAGAAAGGACAAACCCGATTAAAGTGATTCACATCGTGTGTGAACACTCGGGTAAGGGTTATCCCTACGATTTGCAATGTGTGTGGACGTTGGGTAACGCCAAGGAAAGCGGTCGTTCGCGAAAGAATGGCAAACCGCTCATTAAAATGGGATTTGACCCTATAAGGGGCAAATTCGGTATGAAAAGGAAAATTTGCGTTATGATAAGCAAATGGGATGGGTTGGGTCTAAGAACTCACCAAACATATGTAATATGTTATAATAGACCGGTTCCATGGTTGTCGGAACGGTCGGGAACTCTAAAGAACAACGAACCATAAATGGGTTAATTAAGGAATTAAATACCAAACAAATAGAAAAATTTGGTATATTGTCGAGAGTCGGGTTAGACTCGTTGAAACTCCGTGGTAATCACGTATATGATAAATATGTTATTTCCAGGTGCTTGGAACAATCGGGATCGAAAGGGGTGGTTCGGAAACGCGAAACGACCCTTAACGGGTCAAAAATAATGACTATGCTGCAGGGTCCACCGTAGCTTACGGTGGTACCGTAAGTTACGGTAGGTCCCTGGGTGAAATGGGCCATCGTAAGCCAGTGTGTTACCACCGTACACAATTTGAGGCTACCGTAACTTACGGTACCCACCGTAAGTTACGGTAGGGACCATTTCCAGATTTTTGTCGATTATCGTTTAACGCGTTCCGAGTCCGTTTAAACCCCCGTAAAGACCCGAAATGAATGTTAGAATGTACTTACTTAGTTCTTATGAACTAATGGATGTCTAAACGTGTGTTTTCAGGTGTTACGGGACCGGAAGGCTAAAGTGATCGATGGGGCATACAAGGATCGAACGGGACTTGCATACACGTTTCTTTTGTAGAAACTAACGCGTTAACATTATTTTGAAACTTCCTATCACGTGTGTATTAAATGGATTGTTAAACTTCATTTTTGAGTGTCGGTTGACACGAACACATATTTGGGAGTTAAATGTTAATGAAATTTTCTGGGACCAAATTCCGCATGTTTATTTAACTTAAACGGACCCCTTTGGAGGTCCGGGTGTTACAAGTTGGTATCAGAGCCAACGGTTTGAGAGATTCAAGTGCGTCGCGAACACTTGGACTCAAACTTTTGAGCTCTAGATATGAGAAATGCAAACGTTCGATCCAAGAAGCCGATCACTGAGCCTAAAGGTACAAGGTTAGTGTGCCGTTTATAAACGTAACAAGCTTGACACATGTATGATATGTATGATATATGTATGATATGTACCATATGAACTGATTGAACCTAGCTTCTTGACTTAAGTTTGGAATAAAGGAACTAAGAAGGCATCCGTGTGGTGAGCTTGTTGCTAGGCCTGGCCAGTCTAACAACAATCAAAGGCACGCGAATGGATTCTTAGGGATGTGTTTTTAAACTTAAGGATGGAAATGGTATTGGGCGAATAGGTTAAGCCCTAGTGATAGTAGAATCATAAGCATAGGTGTATATGCTATAGATTACGTACATGGTACTAACGTAAGGGTTAATTGTCACAGTCTTAGGTCATGGCTGGTAACGATCACGTGATCAATATAGAGAATCATGAGGCCCATCCCGATGATGCAACACGGGAAATGGTCAGGAGGAAGTTGGCAAGGCTTTTGAGGCTTTATTGCCGGGCTACATCGAGGATGTACGCAAAGATCTACGGGATCTCATTCAACAAGAGTTTGTGGCTCTGAAGGCTGACAAAGAAACCGAAAGGCCAACAAAGAAAGTGACCTATAAGGAGTTTGTTGCATGCAACCCTACACACGTCAGTCAAGGGTGAGGTAGATCCACTACTTAGTCAAAGGTGGATCAAAGATATGGAAAGTGCCTTTGAAACCTCACACTGTGAAGAATCTGATGAGTGAGGTTTGCTGCAAGCCAACTCCGGGAACGAGCTAAAGACTGGTGGGAATTGCAACGGGATGAGAAGGGGCGGGAAGGTATCAAAAGTATGACTTGGGAAGAATTTAAGAAGTTGTTCACAAAGCGGTTTTGCCCACAAGCCGCTATCAACAGAATAGCAGAAAATTCCTACAGTTACGACAAAAAGATGAAAGTATTGATACCATCACGGCCATCTTCTACGACAAAGCCAAGTTTTGCCTACAGTTGCTCCAGGATGAAAGGATGTGGATTAACCACTACTATGGCATGTTGAGTGCCAAGTATCGAGAGTTTCTTACACCGTCCAAATGTGAAACTCTAGCAGAGCTTATCGATTGTGCTAGGGATCGAGAAGCGGAATTGAAAAGGCAAGTTGATCGTGGGGAGAAGCGTGCGGCTGAAACGGAGACGGGTTCGTCTAAGAAAGCCAAGATTCATCCTCATCAAACAAGTTTGGGAACGACAAAGACTCCAAACATTGCAAGATTTGTAAAAAGAAACATGGGGGAGTTTGTAGATATGAATCTAAAAATTGCTTCAAGTGTGGAAAGTCGGGTCATTCGACATCTCATGCACAAGCCCGCTAAGTGTGTGCTACAACTGTTACAACCGGGCCACAAAAAAGCGAATGTCCGGAACTAAAGAAGGATGGTACAAGTCAATCCTCGGTTGCTCAAGGTTCGGGAAAAAGGGTGATGGAGAAAAGCTAAGGCGAGAACTTTCTTGATTACGGCGGAAGAAGCCAAATCTATAGCCGACGTTGTGACGGGTACCTTTCTCATCAACTCACTACCTGCTTATGTGCTATTTGACTCGGGTGCTAATAGATCGTTTGTTTCGGTTAAATTTGCGAGTCATTTTTCCATGGTGTTAGACAACTTACCTAGTCCTTTAGAGATTGAGGTAGCGGATTCAAAAACGTTCTTAGCGTTCAACGTTTATCGAAATTGCATACTTACCATCGAAGGTGAGGATTATTCGGTCGACTTAATACCCATGACACTCGGGGAGTTTGATGTAGTAATTGGTATGGATTGGCTTTCCATGTACCACACCAATATAGTTTGCAATCGCAAGTGCATCCAATTGATATCTCCGAGTGGTTATGAGGTAATAATCCAAGGTGCAAAACGCGGGGGCATAGCTTTATGTTCTTTGGTTAAAGCAATGAAATACATGCGCCATGGAGGACACGTTCTTAGCCTATGTAATAGACACGGAAACGAAAGTTCAAGTGTTGGAAGATATTCCGGTTGTTCGGGATTTTCCAGATGTCTTTCCGGAGGATTTGCCGGGAGTCCCACCGGAACGGGAGGTCGAGTTTCGAATCGACCTAACCCCGGGAGCTAAACCATTGCAAAGGCTCCCTATCGTTTGGCGCCATCGGAGCTCGCAAGAGTTATGACACAATGCAAGATCTTTTAGACAAGGGTTCATACGTCCGAGTACTTCGCCATGGAGAGCCCGGTTCTTTTCGTGAAAAAGAAGGATGGAGTCTTCGGATGTGTATCGACTATAGAGAGTTGAACAAGGTGATGGTTAAGAACCGTTACCCATTGCCTAGGATTGAGACCTATTCGATCAGTTGCAAGGTGCATCGTGGTTTTTCGAAAATCGACTTACGGTCGGGTTATCATCAGTTGAAGGTAAGGGAAGAAGACATCCCCAAGACGGCATTTCGTACTAGATACGGCATTATGAGTTCCTTGTGATGTCTTTCGGGTTGACAAACGCCCCGGCGGCATTCATGGATTTGATGAATAGGGTGTGCCGACCCATGTTAGACCGATCTGTCATTGTATTCATAGATGATATCCTCATTTATTTAAAAATGAAGGGATCATGCTTGTCACTTGCGTGAAGTTCTCGAAACGCTTCGTCGGGAGAAATTGTTTCGCAAAATTCTCCAAGTGTGCCTTTTGGTTGCGAGAGGTACAATTCTTGGGTCATGTGGTAAACTCGGAGGGTATACACATAGACCCCACAAGATTCACGCGGTGACCAAATGGAGTCCACCCAAGACTCCCACGGAAATTAGAAGCTTTCTTGGGTTAGCCGGATATTATCGGAGATTCATTCAAGACTTTGCTAAGATTGCTTCTCTCTTTAACCAAGCTTACCAAGAAAGAGGTGAAGTTCCTATGGGGTGAAGAGCAAGAGAAAGCCTTTCAAAGTTAAAGTCGAATTGACTCAAGCTCCGGTTTTGTCTTTACCCGAGGGAACCGACGATTTTGTGGTATACTCGGATGCTTCCTACCTCCGGTTTGGGTTTGTTCTAATGCAAAGGGGCAAGGTGATTGCTATGCCTCGAGACAACTAAAGGTGCATGAAAGGAACTACCCAACCCATGATCTTGAACTAGCCGCGGTGGTGTTCGCGTTAAAGATTTGGAGGCATTACCTATATGGTGTAAAGTGTACGATTTACACGGACCATAAGAGTTTAAAGTACTTCTTTACGCAAAGGAGTTAAACATGAGACAAAGGCGGTGGATGGAATTGCTAAAGGATTATGATTGTGAATCCTATATCATCCGGGAAGGCCAATGTCGTGGCTGACGCCTTGAGTCGAAAGGAGGATCATACTCCTATCAAAATAACCGCAATGAAGATAACCGTTATATCCGAAGTGGTTGAACGAATTAAGGAAGCACAAAACTGAAGCGCTAAAGGAAGAAAATTTGAAGAAAAATCGAATCAAAGGTCAAACTCAAAACTTGAAGATGATAGTCAGGGATTGAAAACAAGATGGGGTCGGGTTTGGATACCACCTACTTGTACCTTGAAGAATGATCTATGGATGAAGCCCATAAATCCAAGTATTCAATTCACCCGGGAGCGACTAAGATGTATAGAGACCTTCGGGTTAACTATTGGTGGCCGGGCATGAAACGCGATATTGTCAAATACGTGGAGAAATGCTTAACTTGTTTGCAAGTGAAGGCGGAACATCAAAAACCTCATGGTGAATTGCAACCGTTGGATATTCCGGAATGGAAATGGAAAAGATAACAATGGATTTGTTACTAAACTTCCAAGAACGAAGAAGGGTACGATGCGATATGGGTTGTTGTCGATCGATTGACCCAAGAGCGCTCATTTCCTTCCTATTCGTGAGACTTACAATTCGGAGAAAATGGCGGAGGTTTACGTGAACGAAATAGTGTCACGATACGGGGTGCCCGTGTCGATTGTGTCCGATAGAGACACACGGTTTACCTCCAAGTTTTGGAGGAAATTTCAAGCGGAGATGGGGACAAAGCTATTGCTAAGCACGTCATACCATCCCCAAACCGACGGACAAAGTGAAAGACCCATTCAAACATTAGAAGATATGCTACGAGCGTGTGTTCTTGACTTTGGGGGTAGTTGGGATGAGTATTTGCCTTTGCGGAATTTTCTTACAATAATAGCTACCACTCCACCATCGAGATGCCTCCGTATGAAGCTTTATATGGAAGAAAATGCCGAACTCCCCATTTGTTGGGAGAAAATTGGTCCGCGGGAACTCGCTGGCCACGATACGATAATGAATACGGATGAAAAGATTAAACAAATCCGTGCTCGCATGAAGGCGGCGCAAGACCGTCAGAAAGCTTACGCGGATAAGCGTAGACGACCCATCGAGTTTGAGGTGGGCGATTCGGTTTGTTAAAGGTTTCCCCATGGAAGGGTATTATACGATTCCGGAAGCGGGGAAAGTTGAGTCCGAGGTTTATCGGGCCATTTAAAATCATCGCACGTGTGGGTAAAGTTGCGTACCGGTTGGAATTGCCGGAGAGCTTCAAGGAATTCACAACACGTTCCATGTATCTTACTTGAGGAAGTGTTTGGCTGACGAGTCGGGCCTATGTCCCGTACGAGGATTTGGAAGTTGATGACGGATTGAACTATATCGAGAAGCCGGTGGCTATCTTGGATAGAAAGGTCAAGCACTGAGAAACAAGACACTCAATCAGGTGAAGGTGCAATGGAGAATCGTAAGGGATCCGATGCCACTTGGGAATCGGAAGATGAAATGAGGAAGTCTTATCCTCATCTATTTGATTAGTATGTAAAGTTTCGGGGACGAAACTCTCTTTAGAGGGAGAGACTTGTAACGACCCGAATTTCATATTATGTAATTAAAATACAATTAATGTATCATGTGTCAATATTGTAAATATTTAAGACTTAACTAGAAGAATAACTAGTTAGTTAATAGTGGTGGAAACATGAAAATGTACTAGAGGGGGTGGATCTTGCCAATTGAGGAAACCTACACATGGATATGTATGGCTTGCCATACATTTGGTGAGCATTATCTTACTCACTCACGTTTCACACAAGAGAAGAGAGAAGAGGGTTTTGTCATCTCATTTCTTAAATTGTTGGTGATTCAAGTGCAAGATCCGAAATTGAACCCTAGAAATCATTCTTCATCTTGTCAAGAGCTACAAGTAAGTGTTATTTGATGTTCTTGAGGTGGTAAAATCGTCACCCACATGATGGGTGTAGAAATTGATGGTTTAAACATGAAACCCTAGTGTTATAGTGCTAGATGATCATGTGTATGTGTGTATTATGGTACTAGATGTGTAATTGCTCCTTAATTGAAGATTTACATGAACCATGGAAATGGTTTAGTTACTAGAAGGTTAAACTAAGGATTCCTCATGTAAACTAGTTGCTAGTTGTAGAATCCATGTTCATTCTTGTAGAAATGTGATTATGTGCCTAACATTTGGTGGAAATTGATGAATCACATGTGTATATGATTTAGGTGTAAAAACTAGCTTGATGATGTTTAAAAGCTAGTTAATAACCAATATGTTAAGTTATGCACATAAGGTGTTTGATGAAATGCCTAAATTAGATGAAAACATGAATGAACTACTTAATTTCAAGAAATGTGCAATGTGAAGCCTAGATTGTAGGTTAAATGTGATAAATGGTCAAATAGACCCATAGTGATTAATGAATGTTATGTGTTAAATGGGTCCTTAAAATGGTAATAGGAAGTGGTGTGGCAAGCGGATCCAAGGGAACCGGCAAGGAACACGTTTGATTGACCACTTAAACCTTCCGGACTCAAGGTAAGACATTCTTTAAATTGAGCATAACAAAGTAAGGGCATGAGTCACAATGTGTGTGACCATGTGCTCATAAGCTCAAACAAAATAAAAACCACGTTTAAAAGGATAAATAGTTGACTTGCACTGTATGTGAGCTTCTATGATAAATGATTCACGACGTGCGTGAACATAAAGGAAAATAACACTTTAGTGTTATACCACATGGTTGTGGAACAGAACGAGTCATGACGTGCGTGACCGTCCCATAGAAATGGGAAGAAAGGACAAACCCGGATTAAAGTGATTCACATCGTGTTGAACACTCGGTAAAGGGTTATCCCTACGATTTGCAACGTGTGTGGACGTTGGGTAACGCCAAGAAAGCGGTCGTTCGCGAAAGAATGGCAAACCGCTCATTAAAATGGGATTTGACCCTATAAGGGGCAAATTCGGTATGAAAAGAAAATTTGCGTATGATAAGCAAATGGGATGGGTTGGGTCTAAGAACTCACCAAACATATTAATATGTTATAATAGACCGGTTTCCATGGTTGTCGGAACGGTCGGGAACTCTAAAGAACAAACGAACCATAAATGGTTTATTAAGGAATTAAATACCAAACAAATAGAAAAATTTTGGTATATTGTCGAGAGTCGGGTTAGACTCGTTGAAACTCCGTGGGAATCACGTATATGATAAATATGTTATTTCCAGGTGCTTGGAACAATCGGGATCGAAAGGGGTGGTTCGGAACGCGAAACGACCCTTAACGGTCAAAAATAATGACTATGCTGCAGGGTCCACCGTAGCTTACGGTGGTACCGTAAGTTACGGTAGGTCCCTGGGTGAAATGGGCCATCGTAAGCAGTGTGTTACCACCGTACACAATTGAGGCTACCGTAACTTACGGTACCCACCGTAAGTTACGGTAGGGACCATTTCCAGATTTTGTCGATTATCGTTTAACGCGTTCCGAGTCCGTTAAACCCCCGTAAAGACCCGAAATGAATGTTAGAATGTACTACTTGTTCTTATGAACTAATGGATGTCTAAACGTGTGTTTTCAGGTGTTACGGGACCGGAAGGCTAAAGTGATCGATGGGGCATACAAGGATCGAACGGGACTTGCATACACGTTTCTTTTGTAGAAACTAACGCGTTAACATTATTTTGAAACTTCCTATCACGTGTATGTAAATGGATTGTTAAAACTTAATTTTTGAGTGTCGGTTGACACGAAACACATATTTTGGGAGTTAAATGTTAATGAAATTTTCTGGGACCAAATTCCGCATGTTTATTTAACTTAAACGGACCCTTTGGAGGTCCGGGTGTTACATCAAGGCACACTGCAAAAGATATGATTTGGCATAATACCGGACGATCAGAAGATAGTACGATGCGTCATCCTGTTGATGGTTCTTCATGGAAAGATTTTGATATAAAGTACCCTACCTTCTCGAGAGAACCCCGAAACGTCCGCCTAGGACTTGCAGCTGACGGTTTCAATCCATTTGGTAACATGAGTTCGGCTCATAGCACGTGGCCTGTTATACTCACGACATACAATCTGCCTCCATGGTTATGCATGAAGGAGTCGTCATTCATGTGTCATTGTTGATTCCTGGTCCTAAATCCCCCGGGAAGGACATGGATGTTTTTCTTAGGCCATTGGTGGGTGAGCTTAAGCAGTTGTGGGTGTCGGGCGTACGTACTAAAGACATGGCGACAAACACATTTTTCACAATGAGGCGGCTTTGTTATGGACTATAAACGACTTTCCGGCTCGTAGTAGTCTATCAGGTTGGAGCGGGCAGGGCTACAAAGCATGCCCGACTTGTAACGAAGACACTCCTTCGATGCGTGTCACAAATAAAGTCGTTTATGTTGGTCACCGTCAGTTTTTAGATGCAAACCATGAATGGAGAACAAATTTGGACTTAACGGGGAACCCGAGATAAGATCCCCTCCGAAACAATTAGTGATACTGACATAGAAACTCAATTTAGTCGGCTCCGCCACCGTTTACCGGGAAACACCCCTGATTTGGAGGTGTTAAATCAAAGCGGGAGGAGTATGAGTTAAATTGGTCCAAACGAAGCATATTTTTGAACTTGAGTACTGGTCTTCTCTACAGCTAAACCACAACTTAGATGTGATGCATATAGAGAAAATGTGTGTGATAGTTTGCTAGGTACTCTTCTAATGAATGAAAAGAGCAAAGATACACCAAATGCACGGGTTGACTTGAAAAATCTAAATATTCAAAGTAGGCAATGGTTAGAGAAAAAAAATGGCAAGTGGTATAGCCCCCACCCGAAATACTCATTGAAGACTAGTGATCGAAAGTTATTTTGTGAGTTTATAAAAAATGTAAAACTTCCTGATGGGTTCGGATCTAATATCAGCAAGAGAGTGATAGATAATAATACTAACATTACTGGGTTGAAATCTCATGACTGTCATATTCTCATGCAACGGTTGATACCGATTGGTGTTAGAGGTTTTTTGGCCAAAGATACTTATACACAATAGTTGATTTGTGTACGTTTTTTAAGCAACTTTGCTCCAGAACACTATTAATTGACGATATGAAGAAAGCTAAGGAGGCGATTATTATAATATTGTGCAAGTTAGAATTGATCTATCCTCCAGCTTTTTTTGACATTATGGTTCATTTGGTTTTGCATTTACCTGATGAAGCGATTCGTGGTGGTCCAGTGTGTATGAGATGGATGTATCCGTTTGAAAGGTATATGAAAAAACTAAAAAATTATGTCAGAAACAAGGCAAGACCAGAAGGTTTTATAGCTGAAGGTTATTGTTGCTGAAGAAGCTTTATCATTTTGTTCGAGGTACCTTCGAGACGTTGAGACTCAGTTCAATCGCCCTGATAGAAATTAGGATATCATTATTGAAAAGAGAAAGATATTTGCATTTGAGTCAAAATATCGTCCGGCTAGCGCAAAAAAGATGAAATATCTTTCTCCTAGCGAAAAACTGAAGCTAGAATGGTTTCCTCGATAGTTGTCAAGAAGTTAGAGACTATATGAAGTAAGAGTTCCTATTTTTAAGTTTTAAACATTACTTAAATATATTTCGTTTCTCTCACCTGTATATATTTTTGTCAACAATATAGTGAATTCAAATCTGAACGCCCCATGAGGATGTCATAATCAAATTTCCATCATGGTTTTTAGAAAAGGTATTCCGTGTATAAAAATCTCTTAGGTTTATATTTGTTAGGTAATTTATATTTAACACATTATTTTCTTAGGTTTATCGATGAAAATACAAAATCTCCAGATTTTCACTCAGAGTTGTATGCTCTTTCAATGAGTACGGATGTAAAAGCCTATAACTACACTGCTTGCATAGTCAACGGTGTTAGGTTTATGGTACTTGCACGTGACGCGCAACGCACAACACAAAACTCAAGTGTTTTAGTGGAGGGTGAGAATGGTGAGAAATATTATGGCCAAGTTGAAGAGATTATTGAGTTGTGCTATGCAAATGGGTATTCAACAGTCCTATTTCGTTGCAAATGGTTCGATACTCGAAGGGGTGTTTCATACGACAATAATATCACCAGTATCAACACCGAACGTGAATTGGACAAAGACGATCAACTCATATTTGCTTCCCAAGCTAAACAAGTATTCTACATCCGAGAACCTTCTCGGAGAAACCAAAGCAATAATCACCGGTGGGTCGTCGAGAATGTTAATCATCGTAAAATTGGGATCGACCGCCATCCAATGATGAACTCGTGGAAAACATTCAAAATGTTGATAATGAATTAACAGAAGATCTTGACGTCGTTCATAATCATTCTTCATCTAATAATGTACTTTTCATTGACTTCACCCAATACTTTCAAAATGTTGATAATGTCACCGATGGCGAAATTGCAAGCGAAGTTAATCCACCAAATGTTACTACTATGTGATATCTGAGGACGAGGGTGATTATGATGAGAGGATTTTGATTATGACACTGAGGGTCTTACAGCGAGACTGAAGTATATGAGGGAGACTCCGATTAAGTATATATTTAATCTAAAACTTTGTAGACTGATATCTTGTTGTAGTTGAAAACTTTATTCTTATTTTAATTTTGATGTTTTATATCTTCTATTTTTTACAGACAGATATCTTTTTGGATTGTTTTGATACATCTCAGGCTGATGTAATGAGCCATGGAGGTGATGGCGCGGGGGATCCATCGATTCCTCCTTTTGGTGGGCCCGAAGCCATCAGTTGGATGGTAAGTATTATTTTCATGTTTATTTATTTATTATTAATATATATTGTAATATTGCTTTTTTAATATAAATGCAGGCTCGCCTTCCCAAAAGAAGAGGAAGACCAAAAATAAAAATTTACAGCATGAGTTAGAAAAGAAAGTATGACCTTTATCTCTTCCTTTTGATAGAGCTGCTACATATAGCCCAGTCCGTGAACTTAACGATATGTTTTGTCGTTGAATTTGGGATACATGGAGGCCAATTATCCCTTTAATGTTCGTTCGTTGGGACTGATCTTTCTAATGCTCAAAATGCGTTGGATGAGCATATGGCGGTAACTTATTATATGTTTTATGTTTATAATTCGGTATTTTTATTTAACTAACTTCATTTTGTTTTAACTTAAATGTAGCGACGCTTTGATTTTGATGAGATTTTGCGAGATCGTGAACGCGCTCAGATTGAGGGTGGCATTCGTTCTGTATATCTCAACACGATTCAGAGATCGAAAAAAACATTGCCAAAAGACACTTTGATCGTGTTAGAGGATAGAATATGTGGAACAAGCAAGGCTCAACCCTCCAAAGGGAATGAATCATGAAAATTGGAGCAAAACAATTGATTTTTTCTTAAGTGACAGACACAGAAAAGCCTCATCATCAAACAAAGCAAACCGGCAAAACAACAATACACTAATCGTGGTGGGACTGCCTCGTATAGTAGTTATTGTTACAAGAAGGTAATGCTCTAATTATTTGTATGTGTATTGTAGATAAGTATTTATTTAATATATGATATACTTTTAAATGTTAATCAGAATAAGAGCAGACTTGAGGCATTTCAGATGCTCATACCAGTAAAGATGGGACCTTTGTTACGGAGATGGCTGAGCAACAATATGTAAGTTTAATAAAGTAGAGTTTTGAAATATTAAAGATGAAGCCTTTGTGTGTATATATATATAATTAAATGACTTCTTCTTAATTAATATAGAATCAGCTCAAAGGACGGTTTGATGAGCTAAGTCAATCCCAAAACGAAGAAAATTGTTCATCACTGAACGAGGGTCGAAGTTTTTGAGTCGGTGTTGGAGAAAGCTGTAAGGCCCCGCTTCCGGGCACCGCACAGTTGGTCATTCTTCGCGCATAAGACATACATATTATAAGCATCTTAAACATACATCGCAGCGGAATTCTAAATAAACTTTTCATTTACTATAAATACTTTTGCCATTTAATACAAAGTACGTCAATTACAAAACATCTAATGTTGCATTACATCACAAAAGCATTATACAAAAGATTCATCATTTCTAATTACAAAAGGGTCATATACAGTGACCTCTAGTATAAAAACATAAAATTTTCATCATAAAGAAGATTCCTTAAGTAATCCGTACATCGGAACCCTAACGAATCTTGCACTTGCATGTAACACAATGTGTTGCATGCTTTTATGCCCACAACACATTGCGTGGCAGCATTATCAAAAGGAGAATGCCATCCCAAAAGAGCTGAGTAGCCGCCTCGTGCCATCCCCAGCAACACTACCTGCCAACTGGACACACATAAAGTCAGCGTTGCTGAGTGAGTTCTAGTTTTGTAATAAACATACTTTATTTACAACATAAACCCTTCCTTTCTTTCACATGACCATACGTCGTACGTACACATAGATAATATTCGTTATTATCTTCATCATCCGTTATACATCATTATCTTAACTTCTCATATGGATCCTGTCAGGCTTTACCCACTTCATAGCACTCGGCTATGATTACTGTGGTCGAATGACAAGGATCCCGTTTTATCCTTACTTGCACATTGAATTCTGTTGTACCAATACCATATGCTATACCCCGATCAGTCTTAGCTACCTGGCCGTGAATCAATAGAGCGTATGCCACAGTAGTCTCAGCTACTGGGCCGTGAATCTAAGCGTGTGCCACAGTACTAGTAGGTAAGCGGTAGAGGTACCATGACCATGGTCAATCACCAAGAAAGACCAATCGACTTATTCAACATTTGCAAGACTTCTTCGTTCGTTCGTTAATGCATGTATTCATCATCGTTTTACCATTCATTCGTTCATTAATACATGCATTCATCGTCATGTTCCTCTTTCTTTACTTTCACTTTACGTTACATAATACTTCGTTCATTCGTTGTCATAATACGTAAAGTCATAGAAAGATATACTTACATCATCGTAAGGAACACACATATATCAGTCATACATCATCATATGGCATCATACATACATAGCCTACATCAACAGTCATCTACAGGCACTTACAGAGACGTCCACGTAAGGACGTACTCCCGCATTTATCCCGAAAACCGGGACTTGACTATGCATCTCCTCGGGTGCAACAGCTCTAATGTCCCTCCTAAACCTGGGGACTCATACTAACACATCATACAACACATACAGGCCACAATCGTACCTTAAGCATACTACTCGTGATTACACCTCAAATAGGTCAAACATACATAATTCCATAAACAGGTTATATGTGTTCCAGCCCAAAATCGTTTAAAAAAAGTAAATAAGGGGTCCTAGAACTCACTTGTACTTGATGAGTAGCTTCTCAATCAAGCTTTAAAAGAGATGGGTGCACTACACCACCTGCAGATAAGTTAACACTCAAAGGAGTTAATTTCTGCCTAATTTCGCTGCTAGATTCGCTGCTAGATTCGCTGCTAGATTCGCTGATAGATTCTCTGCTAGATTCGCTGCTAGATTCTCTGGCATCTTTGCTGCCAGTTTCGCCCAACTTTTGTTGGATGACAATGTCAGCGTATCTACAGAGAATCTATAGATTCGCTGATAGATTCTCTGCTAGGTTCTCTGCAAGATTCTCTGGACGAATACATAGGTTCGCTGGATAAATACTTAGGTTCGTTGAACGAGCTGAAAATTATGAACAAACCATTTTTAACCCAAAACTTCGATCTTTTACACCCAAACCTTGGGTTATCATCCAGGAAGCTATATCTAAGCTTTTTACATGTTTTCTTCATAAAAACGTGAGTTTTTGGGTGATTTTTGCCACTTTCAAAACCCCAAAAACTAGAATCCGGGTTTTTCACAAAAGAAGCAATTACACTACGTTTCTTACCTTGATCTTGTTGTTTGGAGTCCACGAACACCAACCTTCGATCCCTTGACCAACCGAGCCTCGATCTGACACTTTCCTCTCTACACTTTCTCTCTCTAGAAATTAAGTGTGGGTGCAAATGAGAGTTGCTCAGCTGATCCATCTATATATATATCAGGCGTTCCCGTGACCTAAAACTCGTTAAACTCGTGACCCGAAGGGTTAACTCGGTCTAACACCCACTATCATCTCATTTTACAAATGGTCTTATCTGAGCCCATTATTATCGTTTGACGTGCTTAGAAAATTTCCGGATGTTACAAGTACCCCCCTTATAAAGGTTTCGTCCCCGAAACCTGTTATTCCTCGAACAGACGTGGGTAATGTGTCTCTTCATTTTCCTCAGTCTCCCACGTAGACTCCGATCCCTTCTGTGCTTTCACTGTACACGCACAAGAGGAACCACTTTATTTCTTAACTTCTTTTCCTTACGATCAATGATTGCCACTGGTTGCCCTACATAATTGAGCCGTTCGTCTACTTCAATATCTCCAGTGGAACAATCATGTCTTCGTCAGCTAAGCACTTTCTCAGATGAGATACATGGAATGTGGGATGAATTCCACTTAACTCATCTGGTAGTTCAAATCGATAGGCTACCTCTCCTACTCGTGCGATGATTCGGAAAGGCTATATATCTCGGGCTTAGCTTGCCTCGTTTCCTGAATCGGAAAATGCCTTTCCAGGGCGAGACCTTCAACATGACTCGGTCACCAACCTTGAACTCCATCGGCCTTCGCCTTTTGTCAGCATACGACTTTTGCCTCTCTTTCGCCGCCTTCATGAAGGCTTTGATCTTTCTAACTTCTCAGTCGTTGCTTCAACCACTTCGACACCTCCCAGTTCCTTCTGCCCAATGTCTCCCCAACATACGGGGTCCTACATTTCTACCGTACAGCATCTCGTAAGGTGGCATGTCAATGCTGGCATGATAACTGTTATTGTACGAGAATTCTGCTAACGGTAAGTGATATCCCAACTTCCTCCAAAATCGATCACGCACGCCCGAAGCATGTCTCGAGTGTCTGGATCGTCCTCTCAGACTGACCGTCCGTCTGAGGGTGGTAAGCCGTGCTGATATGTAGTCTCGTCCCCATCGCATCATGGAATCTCTCCAGAATTTCGATGTAAAACGGGTGTCACGATCCGACACGATGGACACGCACGCCATGCCTGACGAGCTACGATTTCTTTGATGAATAGATCCGCCAATCTTTCAGATGAATACGTCTCGCGGATCGGTAGGAAGTGAGCGCTCTTCGTCAAACGATCACTATCACCCATATAGCATCATACCCTTTCGGGGTACGTGGTAGCTTCGTGATGAAATCCATGGTGATGTGCTCCCACTTCCACTCGGGTATATCCAATGGTTGGATCTTCCCGTAAGGTTTCTGGTGCTCTGCCTTTACTTGTAAACAAGTCAGGCACTTACTCACGTACTCCACCACGTCACGCTTCATACCCGGCCACCAATAATCCTTCTTCATGTCTTGGTACATCTTGGTAGCACCGGGTGAATGGAGTATCGAGTCTTATGGGCTCATCCATGATCTTCCACGTAGATCCCCGTACCGAGGAATCCACATTCGCCCAAATCGGGTCTTAACACCAAGAGTGTTCTCACCCAGTTCTGTAACTAGACCTCTCATCCTTTCAGAGTTAAGACGATCTTCTTTCAAAGCCTCGTCTTGGAACTCCTTAACCTGTGTCATCACATCAGAGGTCATAATTAGCTGATAAGCCTTCACCCGAATCGGCTCGGGCCTTTCCTTTCGGCTAAGGGCATCCGCCACCACGTTGGCTTGCCCGGATGGTAATGGATCTCACAATCATAGTCTTTTATCAGCTCTAACCATCGCCTTTGCCTCATGTTAGATCTTTCTGCTCGAAGAAGTACTTCAAGCTTTTGTGGTCCGTGAAGATGGTGCACTTCGTCCGTATAGATAGTGCCGCCAAATCTTCAACGCGAAAACCACCGCAGCTAGTTCTAGATCGTGCGTGGATAGTTGACTTCGTGGGTCTTCAGTTGTCGAGACGCATAGGCTATTACTCTCCCACGTTGCATCAATACGCAACCTAGCCCAGAATAAGATGCATCCGAATAGACCACTAAGTCTTCATTCCCTCGGGCAATGTCAAGACAGGAGCTTGTGTCAGTCTCGTCTTCAACTCCTCAAAGGCATCCTCCTGTTCTCGACCCCACACGAACTTTACGTCCTTGCGAGTCAATTTTGTCAAAGGCGAGGCTATCTTGGAAAAGTCTTGAATAAATCTTCTATAGTAGCCCGCCAATCCCAAGAAGCTGCGAATCTCGGATGGCGTCTTTGGTGACTTCCATTGCATCACGGCCTCAACCTTTGCTGGGTCCACCATTATTCCTTTGCATTACCACGTGACCCAGAAATTGCACCTCGCGTAACCAAAAAGCACACTTGGAGAACTTAGCATACAGTTTTCTTCCTCAAGGTCTCCAACACCTCCCGAATGGCCGGCATGCTCCTCTTCGCTCCTGGAATAAATCAGTATATCATCGATAAACACAATACTGATTTATCCAACATTGGCCGACACACTCGATTCATCAAATCCATAAAAGCAGCCGGCGCGTGGTCAACCAAAAGACATAACGAGGAATTCGTAGTGACCGTAGCGCGTACGAAAGGCTGTTTTAGGGATATCCTGTTCCTTCACTTTTAGCTGATAGTAGCCCGATCGAAGATCTATTCGTGAAAACCAACTGGCGCCTTGAAGCTGATCGAACAGATCATCGATTCTCGGCAAGGGGTATCTGTTCTTCACCGTCAACTTATTCAGCTCGCGGTAGTCGATGCACATCCTCATACTACCATCTTTCTTCTTTACGAACAGAACCGGAGCACCCCAAGGTGAGATACTCGGCCTAATGAACCCCTTATCTAGCAGTTCTTGCAACTGCCATCAACTCTTTCATTTCCGTCGGAGCCAAGCGATACGGTGCTTTGGCGACAGGTTGAGCACCCGGTATCAGGTCGATCTGGAACTCGATCTCTCGGTCAGGTGGCAATCCCGATAGGTCTTCCGGGAACACGTCTGGAAATTCACACACTACCGGTACATCGGATAGTTGTGGTGTTGGCTCCTCCACATTCTTTACATAACATAAGTAGGCACTACATCCGCGCCTCATACACTTTCCCGCCACCGCCATCGAGATCACTTTCGGAATCATCGTAACCCGATCGCCGTATATTGTCACCGGACTCCCGTCAGCCGCCGTCAGTCTAATCATCTTCTTTCGGCACACGATATTCGCTTCGTAGGTTGCTAACCAATCCATCCCTAATACTACATCAAATCCTCCTAGGGGCATCACATGTAACTTGGCAGCAAACCTATGACCTTCTAATTCTACGGCACATCCTCTATCACATCCGTAACCCTAGTGGATTACCAATAGCAGTTTCTACGTCAAAGGACTCATCGAGGCATTTACTTCTAACAGACAGTTTAGCACAGAAGGTAGTAGAAAAAAACTCCTACTGGCACCCGAATCAAATAATACAGAGGCTAAAGTTTGGTTTATCGGGAACGTACCGGACACAACGTCAGGGTCCGTCCTAGCCTCCTCTTGCGTCATCGTGAACGCCCTGGCCTTTGCCCTCGGTTCTTCTCCTCCCGTCTTCTTCACCCCTGAGCCCTCAGCCCTCGGCTTCTTGCAGTCTCTGCTCATATGACCACTTTCCCCACAGTTAAAACATTTGCCTGCCCGGCAATCCTTGACATATGCCCTGCCTTTCCGCATCTGAAACAGATGTTTGATCCCCACTTGCACTCCCCCGAGTGCTCCCTTCCACATTGGCCACACTTCCTCAACCTGCTCCTGACATGACCACACGGCGGTCATCCACCCTTGCCTTCTTGTTACTCGTCGAAGTATCACCTCGACCAAACCTCTTCCCCTGCCAGCTTCTCTCACCACCTCCCTTCTTACTACCCTCAGCCTTCACCACCACAGCTCGTCATCATATAATCTCCCAGCCAAATCCACTGCCGACCTAAAGGTGCTCGGTCGAGCAGTAATCAAATGCCTGCGGATGTCAGCTGGCAACCCCTGAATATACCGGTTGATCTTTCGAGACACCGGCGTCACCTGATCCGGCACCATTCTCGCCATCTCATTGAATTTGGTGGTGTACTGTTGGTGGGTCATCGTCCCGCCTCCAACTGCAGGAACTCTCTCTCGACTTTGTCCATTTCCGACGAGGACTGAACTCCTCGATCACCATCCTTTTCAACTCGGACCACTTCATTCTTCCGATGGCCTGCTACCCTCGGCCTGGACTATGTTGTCCCACCAGCATAAGGCCGACCCGTGAAAGAGTGGGTAGCAAACTTCACCTTCTTGTCCTCCTGACAATCACTAATATCGAGGACAGCCTCCATTTCCCTCACCCATTGGTGAGCATCAGCCGCAGTGCCAGAACCGTCAAAAGTAGGGGGCTTGCACCTCATGAATGCCCCGTAATTACAACCCCGTGTTGTCTCTCAACCGGCTCCTCCTCCTCTTCCTCTTCATTATCAGATAGAACCGTTTCCGGCTCTTGTTGCTCCTGTCTTCCTGAGGACCTGTTTCTCTCTTTTCTTCACCTTCCCTGACAGCCTTAATTACCTCGGTCACCACAGACGGTAAGATCGTCTGCATGACCTGATGTACCTCCTTAACCACTGCCTCTTTTACCGAGGCTCTCAAGTTAGCGCTCTCATCTACCCCCTCCTGATGAGGAGTATCGGGTTCTTCATGAACCACTTTCTCCACCCTAGGTCTTCCTCTTGTGGCTCGTGGTTCAGCACCACGTCCGCCACCGCCTCCACCCGGGAAGCTTTGGAAGATCTACCACCAGCCATTTTCTACCTCACACTGAAAGGTTCAAATACTAACACGGTCATTCAAGGAAATAGCTCAGTTTATGTCAAGCATAGTAAGTTCCTAATTACAGTGGCCAGTTGTGATTAGCCACTTACTTTACTCTTCGCACCCTGAGCCTCCCGTCCTGACTACATTAGCATCTAAATCTAACAGTACACGTATACCCATACATGCGCACTAATACCAGTTAATTTTTAAGAAAATACCTGATGGCACGCAGCTACTCAGATGGCATTCCCTTCCTTTTTGTCCCATTTTCAGTTTAAGTTTAGGTTTATTTGGAAAATTTACCCATTTCACTTAAACTTTGGCTCTGATACCAACTTGTAAGCCCCGCTTCCGGGCACCTCACAGTTGGTCATTCATCGCGCATAAGACATACATATTTATACGCATCTTAAACATACATCGCAGCGGAATTTCTAAATTAAACTTTTCTTTTACTATAAATACTTTTGCCATTTAATACAAGTACGTCAATTACAAAACATCTAATGTTGCATTACATCATAAAGCATTATAAAAGACTTCATCATTTTTAATTACAAAAGGGTCATATACAGTGACCTCTAGTATAAAAACATAAAATTTTTCATCATAAAGAAGATTCCTTAAGTAACTCCGTACATCGGAACCCTAACGAATCTTGCACTTGCATGCAACACAATGTGTTGCGTGCTTATATGCCGCACAACACATTGCGTGGCAGCATTATCAAAAGGAGAATGCCATCCCAAAAGAGCTGAGTAGCCGCCTCGTGCCATCCCCAGCAACACTACCTGCCAACTGGAAACACATAAAAGTCAGCGTTGCTGAGTGAGTTCTAGTTTTGTAATAAACATACTTTATTTACAACATAAACCCTTCCTTTCTTTCACATGACCATACGTCATACGTACACATAGATAATATTCGTTATTATCTTCATCATCCGTTATACATCATTATCTTTAACTTCTCATATGGATCCTGTCAGGCTTTACCCACTTCATAGCACTCGGCTATGATTACTGTGGTCGAATGACAAGGATCCCGTTTTATCCTTACTTGCACATTGAATTCTGTTTACCAATACCATATGCTATACCCGATCAGTCTTAGCTACTGGTCGTGAATCAATAGAGCGTATGCCACAGTAGTCTCAGCTACTGTGGTGAATCTAAGCGTGTGCCACAGTACTAGTAGGTAAGCGGTAGAGGTACCATGACCATGGTCAATCACCAAGAAAGACCAATCGACTTATTCAACATTTGCAAGACTTCTTTCGTTCGTTCGTTAATGCATGTATTCATCATCGTTTACCCATTCATTCGTTCATTAATACATGCATTCATCGTCATGTTCCTCTTTCTTTATCTTTCACTTTACGTTACATAATACTTCGTTCATTCGTTGTCATAATACGTAAAGTCATAGAAAGATATACTACATCATCGTAAGGAACACACATATATCAGTCATACATCATCATACATGGCATCATACATACATAGCCTACATCAACAGTCATCTACAGGCACTTACAGAGACGTCCACGTAAGGACTTACTCCCGCATTTACCTAAAGCCGGGACTGACTATGCATCTCCTCGGTGCAACAGCTCTAATTATCCCTCCTAAACCTTGGGGACTCATACTAACACATCATACAAACACATACAGGCCACAATCGTACCTTAAGCATACTACTCGTGATTACACCTCAAATAGGTCAAACATACATAATTCCATAAACAGGTTTATATGTGTTCCAGCCCCAAAATCGTTTAAAACAAGTAAATGAGGGGTCCTAGAAACTCACCTGTACTTGATGAGTAGCTTCTCAATCAAGCTTTAAAAGAGATGGTTGCACTACACCACCTGCAGATAAGTTAACACTCAAAGGAGTTAATTTCTGCCTAATTTCGCTGCTAGATTCGCTGCTAGATTCGCTGCTAGATTCGCTGCTAGATTCGATGCTAGATTCGCTGATAGATTCTCTGCTAGATTCGCTACTAGATTCTCTGGCATCTTTGCTGCCAGTTTCGCCCAACTTTCGTTGGATGACAATGTCAGCGAATCTACCAGAGAATCTATAGATTCGCTGATAGATTCTCTGCTAGGTTCTCTGCTAGATTCTCTGGACGAATACATAGGTTCGCTGGATAAATACTTAGGTTCGCTGAACTAGCTGAAAATTACGAACCAACCCATTTTAACCCAAAACTTCGATCTTTTACACCCAAACCTTGGGTTATCATCCAGGAAGCTATATCTAAGCTTTTTACATGTTTTCTTTCATAAAAACTTGAGTTTTGGGTGATTTTTGCCACTTTCAAAACCCCAAAAACTAGAATCCAGGTTTTTCACAAAAAGAAGCAATTACACTACGTTTCTTACCTTGATTCTTGTTGTTTTGGAGTCCACGAACACCAACCTTCGATCCCTTGACCAACCGAGCCTCGATCCGACACTTTCTCTCTCTACACTTTCTCTCTCTAGAAATTGAGTGTTGGGTGCAAATGAGAGTTGCTCAGCTGATCCATCTATATATATATATCAGGCGTTCCCGTGACCTAAAAACTCGTTAAACTCGTGACCCGAAGGGTTAACTCGGTCTAACACCCACAATCATCTCATTTTATCAAATGGTCTTATCTGAGCCCATTATCGTTTGACGTGCTTAGAAAATTTTCCGGATGTTACAACGCCGCGGGCATATTAGGGGGATTGGGCGTAAACCGTCTTTATTGAAGGGTCGACTTCGTTTGTTCATGATCAGGAAAACACCTCAGACATTATCAGAGGTATTAAAGTTTTATACGTTTTATCTTGAAGTTGTTAAATGTACATTGTTGGTTTATCTTAACGGGTCAAAATGGGTAAATTTAAGTTGAATTATGTACATTATGGTTGAAATGGGTCAAAAGATACAAATACACTTGATATAGTTAAAAGGGTCGAAATAGGTAAATTTAAGTTGAATTATGTACATTATGGTTGAAATGGGTCAAAATAATAAAACTTGATATAGTTTAAACGGGTCAAAATTGGTAAATTTAAGTTGAATTATGTACATTATGGTTGAAATGGGTCAAAATGATACAAACACACTTGATATAGTTAAAGCCCTATTAATTTGAGTTAAAACGGGTCAAAATGGGTAAATTTAAGTTGAATTATGTACATTGTGGTTGAAATGGGTCAAAATGATACAAACACACTTGATATAGTTAAAACCCTATTAATTTGAGTTAAAACGGGTCAAAATGGGTAAATTTAAGTTGATTATGTACATTATGGTTGAAATTGGTCAAAATTATACAAACACACTTGATATAGTTAAAACCCTATTAATTTGAGTTAAAACGGGTCAAAGTGGGTAATTTAAGTTGAATTATGTACATTATGGTTGAAATGGGTCAAAATGATACAAACACACTTGATATAGTTAAACCCTATTAATTTGAGTTAAAACGGGTCAAAATGGGTAAATTTAAGTTGAATTATGTACATTATGGTTGAAATGGGTCAAAATGATACAAACACACTTGATATAGTTAAAACCATATTAATTTGAGTTAAAACGGGTCAAAATGGTAATTTAAGTTGAATTATGTACATTATGGTTGAAATGGGTGATACAAACACACTTCAAGGTGTTGGTGTATCATTATATACTTAAAGTTATACTAAGAAGCAAATACAACAACTTAAATGTATGTTTTGTTTTATAGGCTCAAATCACAAGTTTGTTTAAAAATGCAAACTTTATGTCGCAAATGACGCAACTTATTGCCTCTCAAAAAGGTACACAAGCTGAAGAAGATGATGATTCGGACGAGGACGATGATAGGATAGCGGTTAAGTAGTTTAAGTTTATTTTAACGACAATAGAAGTTGAAGTTAAATTTGTATGTTTATGTTATTTGTGTTGTTAAAACTCGTATTGTACTTCTTAATACTTATGTTATTTGTGTGTTGGGAAATCTGAAAATTTGGTTTTATTTGCAGGTTTTTTGGTTTATAAAAATGGAAATTAAAAAAATAAAAAAAAATAAAATGAAAAATTGACTATTAGCGGCGACATGTGTCGCCGCTAAAAGTCCTTCCCGGAATTTTTTATTTGAATTTATAGCGGCGATATTGTCGCCGCAAATGATGGAATTAGCGGCGACATCTTTAGCGGCGACTCTTTAGCGGCGATATTTTCCACATTAGCGACGAATCATTAGCGGCTACTTATTAGCGGCGACATGTCGCCGCTAATACTAATAGCGGCGACAAATGGTATCAATAGCGGCGACAGATGTCGCCGCTAATGAGCTTATTCCTTGTAGTGGTTTTGAATAATCTACAAGTTTAATCAAACTATTACTGGTGTTGTTGGTGGTGTTTAAAGATGATTATGGCATTCGAAGGTGGTGTTCAAGTAGAAGAACCATTGACGGAAGAAAATGGGTGGTGTCGATGGTGTTCAAAGGCGGGTCGGGAGTGGTAAACGACGGCATAAGGGCTTGTATGGTAGTGTATGAAGATGGAAAACAGTGGTGGCATGTGATGGCGGTAGTGGTATGTGATGGTGGTGATTATATGCTGATGGGGTGATGGTATTGCTCTAATTAAAATCATGGTGGTAGAATTTTTAAGAGATGAGAGAAATATGGAATTCAAAATTTCAATTATGAAGATAATAAATGAATTCTAAAGAATAGATAATTATCAAATTAAAGGGTGTTAAATTACCTTGCTAGCCTTTTACATAAAAAAATAAAAAAGTTTAAAAGAATAAATTTGATTGGTTGAAAGTGGTTTTTATGCTTTCAATTATAAAGATGATTTTTATTTGATCCATTTCTCTCTTCTCTCTCTCTCCTCTATCTCTCTCTCTCTCTCTCTCTCTCTATATTATATATATATATATATATATATATATATATATATATATATATATCATATATACACACACACAGTATATATATATATATATATATTCTCTCTCTCTCTCTCTATATATATATACATATATATACACACACACAGATATATAATATACACATATATATATACACAACACATATATATTATATGTGTGTGTGTGTGTGTGTATATATATATATATATATATATATATATATATATAATATATTCGATTGTGAATGGGGTATCAAACTTGTTTGTCTTATCGCATGCTAGGTCATGGATGTGGGTACATATGACACTAAGGATGCTAGTGCAGAGATGATAATTGAAGACACATATATGACACCAAAACCAAAGACAAACATCTTTTTCGGATCATTATTTTGACAACTAGTAAGTTCGTAAATATTGGACGTGAGTATTACTTGGTATATATGTGGTAATTTTCCATACTATGTGTTTTAGGTAACTGGTATGTGGTAATTTTCTGTACTATGTGTTATGTAACATATGAGTAAATGATCGTTTTTCTTTCATTATACAATTGGATTAAAATAGTTTTTACATAATTTTTTATTGGAAAACAAAATAGCTGATGGATTTTCAATGTGCAATTTGTCAGTAAATAACCAAATCAGTCGTAGGTAATCCGTTAATAATATGTGTCGGTCAGTAATCCGTCAATAATATGTCGGTCAGTATCCGACAATGCCTCCAGCTTGTCTGTTATCTACCAGTAAATTTATAGGAAAAAACACTCTAGTCTGAAAGTTAGGAGAGTTTTTACTTTTGTAGTTGATGCTCTAAGTGGATAATCCCTTGGTAAATTCATAGGTGCATAGTTGGTAACATCTTTACCTATTCCATATTTTCCAACAGATAAAACTTTCACAAAGAAGCGTCCCGCCAACTGGTACGTTATTAATAACTCTTTGTTATGTGGTGTTTTATTATAATATATTAGCCTCATGTCATCAAACATCTAAGAAAAGAGTAGAATGAAATAGAAAGAATGCAAATCGTAATATTATACCAACTATTCTTAGTTTTAGTTTAGCAAAGTTGTTTTAACTTTTTTTGAGCAATAAAGTTGATCGTCTGGAGGTTCCCCTAATCAAAGCTCGTACATTAGGCACAACAGTACTATTTTTCATTAAATTTAAAAGAAACTCATATATATATATGGTAAAACCCGCAAAGTCAAGATCAAACCCTTGATTTAAAAGACCATAAGCTCTCTCATTTATTCCCATGCTATTGAACCAAATAACCAATAGTTCAAAGTTGTTTTAATAAAGATAAAATTGCATAAAAGATCCTCATGGTTTGATCATATTGTAAGTTTGGTCCTGAATTTTAAAATCAAGGGATCAAATTTGCAATTTACCCAAACCATAGGACCAACTACGCAATTTTCTCTTTAATAAATGACAAAAGATCTTGTACTTTGGTGCACATATGTATGGTCTTCATGATGCCCCACAGAAAGCTAAAGCATCATAACATGCATGCGGATAAAGGTAACCATTTTCTGTGCTAAAAACGGTGTATAAATTGTGATGTAAAATTATCAGACAATGCATAGTATACAAATTAATTATTATATAGTATTAAAGCATTTATAGGGGATGTTTTAAATGAATTGGAATTAAGCCACAGTCATTTATCTGGCGCCGAAAGATGTCATTAGTTAAGAGATTATGTACATAATAAATCACTAATTCGAATAACAAATTGATGGCGACACATGCACAAAATAAATTAAGAGATAAGTAAACATGTTTATACATCATCAAATCTATAAACTTATTCTTAAGAAGTTAAATAAATAGGTTAGAAATAAGCTTAAACATCTTTACTTAATTAAGTTTTTACTTTTTAGACATGAGTGGGAGGAGTCACGTGCTAGAACAACTTTAAGAAAGAAAGATGATCAATTGGGGGGCACATGCATGAGGAAGATGTAAGAAGTTGGACCACGATGAGTAGCTAGTACGAAATCCCCATATAGATTAAAAAAAGGGGTTTCCCTAAAGTTTTGTTGGTTTATTATGTGGGGAACTCACTTTGTTTTACGATTCTTACCAGTTGAATTGAAAATAATGGGAGTCCGAATTCACTTACGTTAGTTAATACGCTACAGTAGACCGGTTTTATCAACAATCCTAGACACCACCGCTAACGTGAGGTAAGAAGAGAATTTTATGATGAGGCTTCGACTAAATTTTTATATTAGGAAAACATGATCTTGACCTTTTAGTTGTTGTGGCTGTAGAATAAAACCTTATGATGAGAAACTATAGCAACAATAAATTAACAAATTCACTTGTTCTTGCTTTAAGGAATTGAAACTCATTCATAGAAAAAACTTTTGAAATTTTTAAAGGAGTGACGATGTTGGACCAAAAGAACCAATGAGCCAAGATCAGAAAACCTCTAAGTCCCACATGCCACTGCTACAACTGCTGAAGACTCCCATCAGTTACAATGTTCTCTTGCTTGAATGTCAGACTCGAGAACATCTGAAGACTCTCATCAGCTATTGTGTTCTCTTGCTTGAATGTCAAACTCGAGAGCATCTTAGCTCCAGCCTTCTGCTGTTATGACAAAGTCTGAAGAAAAAGTATGAAGATCAAAGAACTGAAGAATATCAGCTGAAGACTCCAAAGTATTGAAGACCAAGTACTGAAGTCTGAAGTACTGATCTTACAAGTACTGAAGACTTCAAGTACTGAAGACAAGTACTGAAGAAATCAAAAGCTGAAGAACTAAAGAACTGAAGACCTTCTACTGAAGCACAAAGTCTGAAGACAAAGACTGAAGACAACAACTGATGATATCTACTGAAGTCATCAGTGTTATATCATCTGAAGCCAAGTCTGAAGACCAAGTACTGAAGACTCAGAGTTTGTCCACAACTGAAGAAGTCTTCTTCAGTTGTTGGGGGTTTTTCTTTATCAGTATAGTTATTTCATTTCAGTAGTTGTACAACAACTGAAGAGCATGTTCTTCAGTTGTTATAGTATCAGTAGTTATAAACGACTGAAGAGTTTGTTCTTCAGTCGTTGTAGGATTTCAGTAGTTTACTTTTGTCAGCACTTAGGAACTTTGTAAGAAGATGTCAGTTGTTGACATCTTCAGTAGTTTTTATGTTTTGACAGCTGTAATTTGAATATTCGGTGATGTCGAAAAGGGACATCACCACCATGCTTTTGCCGCCTATATAAGGATGGCAGCCATACAGTTTTAATTGCCGAAACGTGCGACCAATAGAACATTTATTGCTTCGCAGAACTCTTCTCTCTCTATGTTTATGCTTTAATTGCAATATCTTTTATGTTCTTGATATAATTGCTAATTAATGTGCTAAATCCGCTGCAAACATAATCTAATGATCAACAGAGAGGCTGAGATCCTGTCAAATGGTATCAGAGCAGGTTAATCATTGATCGATCTTACCATTGATCATTTGAAACTGCTCTTTTGATCTCTCAGTTTGATCGAATTAGCAATTTGCAAGAGTTAGTCATAGAGAGAGAGTGAGTTTCTGCTGTTTCCGACCAAAATCTTGAGGTCTTTTGGTGGTTTTGAGTTACGATTGTCGTGTTTAAACTTGTTTTTTACCAAACCCTGAGATGACAACACCAAACAATGATCCTCCAATACTGGTTCCGCAACCAAGCCTCCGATGCTGGTTAGGAACGAGATATAACATATGGCAAAGACGTATGCTACACCACTTGGCTGTCACAGTGCTGGTTGTTGGAAGTCAGTGGTGCATGGGCCATACAAGCCTATGGTGAGCGTCCCGGAATCTAATGAACAGGTTGCGAAGAAACCTGAACAGTATTCGGACGAAGATCTAAAGCTGTTTGAAATTGATGCTAGAGCCCATGGAATTTTAGCCATGGCCATTCCAAACGAGATATATTCAGGGCTCTTGCATCATGAGTCTGCTCATGACCTATGGGTTGCTCTAAAGGAACATTTGGAGGAACTGATTCGGTCTTAGCAAACAATAGGGAAATCCTCGCCAACAATATGAGACTATTCTCATATAGAAAGGGTGAGACTCTGACCCAGCAGTTTGAAGCGTTTGAGCGGTTCTCTTGTTTGATCTCTGAGCTGAAGATGGTCAAACAAGAGTACACCAACAGCCAGATGAACAACAGGTTCCTCAGGTCACTTCCTGAGAGATGGGACACATATACCATGTCCTACGCTCCAGTGCTGACCTGGACACTCTATCTCACCCCACTTCATGGGAAGCTACTCACTTTTGAGAGAGAGGTAGAGCAAAAGAGGAAGCTGTCCTCTTCTGGCAAGCTCGCTGATGACTTTGTCCAAGGTAATGCTGCCTTGATAAGTCATGAGTCAGAAATGCTTCATCAGAAAGTTCTTATGATGAGCATATCGATTTCTCTACCAACTCAGAACAAGCTTTTGTTGTGTTAGTAGTTCAGGAGGTGGTGGTGACAATTTGTGTTTTCTGATGGAGATTTGAAGGGCATTCCAGATGATGATCTGGAAGAGATGGATATTTTGAACCAAATGGCAATGATAAATATCCGCTCTCAGAAGTTCTACAAAAGAACTGGTAGGAAATTCCCAGGACTCTCTGGCAAAACCAAAGTTGGTTTTGACAAGAGCAAGTTGAGGTGTCACAAGTGCCAAAGGCTTGGACACTTTGCAAGAGAGTGTAGATCATCTGGATCTAACTCATCTGCACCCTTTGTGACTTTTCCCAGCAATAGCTCACAGCACAAAGGGCAACCTTCCTACAGTTCTCCCCATCCATCTCAAGCACAAGCACCACCTGCTTATTTTGTGCCACAGGGTCATATGCCTTATCCTTACCCTGTTACTACATGCCTCAGCCTGGTCAGACTCAAGCACCCCCGGCTCAACCACCTCATGCTCTCCAGAGCCTCATTCTTCCCAATCTCATCACCCACACCAACCTCAACAACAAAGCTTTTCACCCCAACTGCTGTGGACTGGAGTAGTCTACAGAAGAGCTATCTGGTCAGGAACCACTACTCCAAGGTGCTGGTCAACATGGTGGTGATCAACCTTTTGGAAATCTTGCTCTGATGATGCCCTTGATTCTGCTGAAGGGTCATCATCCAAGCCTCATCTCAGGTATCCACTGAGGCAAAAGCCAAGCTTTGTTCAGAGTCATGCATAGCAGCATTTGCTTCTATTAGAGAAGCAAAATGTAGCTTTAATAGATAAAATCTTGAGCTTGAGACACTATTTCCAAAAGAAAAGCTGATTTGAGGTTGTTCTAAAGATAAAAATGATTAGATTTACAAGCTCAACTGCCAAACAAAGATAGTTAAAGCTAGGAAGATAGATGTCTTCTAGAGAAGTACAAGACCTCAAGGAAACTCTTGCAACCACCCAAGTTGAGTGCGATCGATGGGTGCAATCTTGCAAGGGTTTTGAAACTTTTAGCAAGCAAACAGCTTCCAAGAGCAGAAGTTGAATCTGATGGGGAGAGCAATAACCAATCCTTCTAATCATGTGACTTACTATCCTCTAAATCAGCATCATCAGAGATAGATTGTCACATGACCAAAAGGCTGATCAACTCAGGTGGTGTCCTAGTAGTACTGAAGGTACTAGAGAGCAAGTGACAACATCTGAAGTTCAAACCCTCAAATACTGTTAGCACTAAAGAGAGAAAACTAACAGTAGGAAAAGGGTTTGAAGACAGCTAGAGAGGATACCAGGAAAGCAGTCACTAGGAGAAAACTGCTAGTACTGATGACAACCAGCTGAAGAACAAGTCTTCAGCAGTTAAATCCTCTTCAGTGATGATCAGCATAAGATGAAAGAAAAAGCCATGTGAGAATGTGGCTTGTTCAATCATCTTCACTGATGATTGCTGGTACAAAAGGGGTTCCAACTCAAACAGAAGGAGCAAATACTGAGAGCATCATAAAATGAAGAGCATGAGTGAAACCAAGTTTGTACTGGCAACATCCAAGCTGAAATCCCTAGGCCCAAAGTTAAATCAAGAAGGTAGGGATTACTCAGGCAACAGCTGAGGTTGCTCAGAAAAAGATGGTTACAACATAGGAACTCATCATCAGCAAACTCCAAGTGTCTGAAGAGCTGAAGCCCTATCACAGAATCAGACACAATTGGTGATGATGGTCCAGCAGCTAGTGGAAGAGTCAACCACTTAGATGCTCCTGTGTTTGAAACCACAGAAAAGGAAGTCCAGCCAAGGGTTCCTCTTCTGTACCATCTTCTTCACCTCAAGCTGTCACTCACAACACACCTGTTAGTGCTACACCTGTAGCTGAGAACAGACCCAAAGCCAAGCAGGTTTGGGTCTCCAAGACTAATAACACATGGTTGTGTTGCAGGGTTCTTCAACATGCCATAGAAGCATCTGGTATGTAGACAGTGGAGGATCCATGAATATGCCGGAAGCAGCTCCCTTTTTAATGACTACTCTCAAGGAAAGAAGGGATTTGTTCTTTTGGCAATGATGCAAAAGGGTTACATCGTCGGAAAAGGCTTTGTTTCCAACGGGGGGGGAATAAGGTTTGATGATTGTTAACCATGTGGAGAATCTCAAGTACAACCTCTTGAGTGTCAGTCAAATGTGTGACAAAGGCCATGTGCCCTTTTCACAAGCTAGACTGTAGGATTCTTGTCATCCAAAGTTCTGAGTTGATTGACAAGGCATTGGATGAACACACTCTCCTGAAGGCCAACAGGACAGGAAGAGTGTATGCCTTAGATCTTTCAAAAAGATGGATCTAAAAGGCCATCCTTGCCTATTCTATCAAGGCATCTCCTCAAGAATACACTATGGCATAGAAGGCTGGGTCATGTTAATTTCAAGAACATGAATCAGTATAGCCATGGTTTAGTAAGAGGATTGCCTCTGAGGAGTTCAAGTGTGAAGATGACTGCACTGCTTGCTTGAAAGGAAAAAACACAAAGTTCATTCCCTTCAATAGAAGAACCAAAAGTCCACTGCCTGCTTACAACTTCTGCACATGGATCTCTTTGGTCCTGTCAGAGTAATGAGCATGGCAAAGAAGAAATACTGCCTGGTAATTGTGGATGATTACTCCAGGTTTGTATGGACTTTCTTCTTGCACTCCAAGGATGAAGCAGCAAAGACAATAATGAACTTTGTGTTACAAGTAGAAAAGCATATTCCCTACAGGTCAAGTGTGTGAGGAGTGACAATGGAACAGAATTTAGAAACCACACACACTTGATGACTTCTACCTGTCCAGGGAATTAGAAGGCAGTTTAGCATTCCAAGACTCCTGAGCAGAATGGAGTGGTGGAGAGAAAGAACAGGACCCTCATTGAAGCAGCAAGGTCAATGTTGGCTGACTCAGGGTGCCACTGACCTTTTGGGCTGAAGCTGTCAATACAGCTTGCTATGTACAGAATAGAGCCTTAGTAAATAAGAGGTTGATGAAGACTCCCTATGAAGTTCTTCATCATTTGGCCCTCTTATTTCATTCTTTAGAGCCTTTGGGTGTCCTTGTTTTATTCTCAACACTAGCAACCCACTCCATAAGTTTGCTAGTAAGGTGGATGCAGGGTACTTTGTTGGTTATTCATCAACTTGCAAAGCATACAGAGTCTTCAACTGTAGAACCAAGGGGTTGAAGAAACTTTGCATGTTAAGTTTCAATGAATCTCCAAAGGACAAGATTCCACAAACCCTGTGGTTGTTTGATCTGGACATACTGCAATATGTTCCTTATCAACCTCCATCTGTTGAGCCTGTCAACAGATCTCCACCTGGTGGTACTGATGATGATGAAGTCAGTACTCACCTCTTCAGTTTAGTGACAACCTGCCTAGTTCACTGAACCTGATGCTCCTGTAGCCTCAGCAGCTCCATCCACTACAAATGCTGATGAGATTTCTGCTTGCTCTACTTCGTTTGAGCTGCCATCCTCTACATGGTTTCAGGAATCTCCATCACCATCTGTTGCTGCTGATGGGTCTACAAACACTTGCACAGATATTATAGTTTATCAAGAGCTCAAGAATCACCCCACTTCACAAATCATTGGTGATATCCATGCTGGAGTTTCAACCAGGAATCAATTGTCCAACTTCTGCTTCTATGCTCTCTTCATCAGTCAGCAAGAGCCAAAGAACTATCATATTGCTTTAAGAGACAATGGATGGGTGGAAGCTATGCAGCTTGAGCTACTTCAATTCAAGAAACAGCAAGTGTGGGAGCTTGTTCCATTACCCAAAGGTAAGTGTGCTATAGGCACCAAGTGGGTATTCAGGAACAAACAGATGAGAAGGGCCAATTTGTCAAGAACAAGGCCAGACTGGTTTGTTCAAGGGTTTGCACAGGAGGAAGGCATCGATTATGATGAGACCTTTGCACCTGTGGCCAGACTAGAAGCAATTAGACTGTTCTTAGCTTATGCTGCCTTTCACAGTCTTAAGGTTTATCAAATGGATGTCAAAAGTGCCTTCCTATATGGAAAATCAAAGAAGAGGTTTATGTGTGTCAACCACCAGGCTTTGAGGACAATAAACATCCTGATTGGGTGTACAAGCTTGATAAGGCTCTTTATGGGCTGAAGCAAGCACCTAGAGCCTGGTATGAGACACTCTCAACCTTTCTTCTTGAGAATAATTCACTAGGGCACCATTGACAAAACCTTATTCATCAAGACTGTGGGACAACATAAGCTCCTTGTTCAGATTTATGTTGATGATATCATCTTTGCATCCTCTGATCCAAAGTTGTGTGATGAATTTACAAAGCTTATGAAGCTAGATTTGAAATGAGTGCTATGGGAGAATTACAGTTCTTTCTGGGTTTGCAAATCAAACAACAGGATGATGGAATCTTCATCCATCAGTCCAAATATACCAAGACTTGTTGAATAAGTTTGATTTACAAACCTGTAAGCCCTGTTCTACTCCCATAGCAGCATCACACAACTAGATGTTGATCAGAAAGGTAAAGCGGTTGATGAAACCCTTTACAGATGTATGATTGGGTCCTTGATGTACCTTACAGCTTCTAGACCAGACATCATGTTTTCAACATGTGCTTGTGCTAGATTTCAGGCTGCACCTAAAGAATCCCATTTGATTGCAGTCAAAGGATCTTTAGATATCTGCAAGGTACCCAATCACTAGGACTTTGGTATTCAGCTGGGCATTCATGCAAATTAGTTGCTTTCTCTGATAGTGACTATGCAGGATGCAAAGTCACCAGAAAATCCACTTCTGGTGGTTGCCAATTCCTAGGCAATTGTTTAGTTTCTTGGCAGAGTAAGAAACAAACATCAATTGCTACATCCACTGCTGAAGCTGAGTATATTGCTGCTGCAAGTTGTACCTCTCAAATACTCTGGCTTCAGAACCAACTTCTGGATTATGGCATTACTGAGACTAAGACTCCATTATTAATGGATAGTGCTTCAGCTCTTTGTATTGTTAAGAATCTTCCAGCACTCTAGGACCAACATATTGAGATCAGACATCATTTTATCAGGGATTGCTATGAGAAAGGTCTGATTGATCCTAAGTTTGTACCTAGTGCTGATGAGCTTGCAGACATTTTTACTAAGCCTTTAGATAGTGCCACATTCCAAAATTTGGTACTAAGGCTTGGTATGCTGCAGCTTGATGATTTGACCTATGCTGGTACTCTTAGTTCACAACTACTGAAGAGCAAGGTCAATACAAGTACTGATGAGTAATTTAGTCTTCAGCTCTTTCACAACTACTGAAGACTAAATGACTCAAAGTACTGATGTACATTATTTATTGAAAACAACTGATTGTGAGTGGATTACAACTACTGATGTATGATTTTCAATAAATAAGTACTGAAGAACAAATTTTGCTCACAAGTACTGATGTGTAATCTTACACAAATACTGAAGACAAAATTTGTTCACCAGCTCTGAAGAATTTCATCAGCACTTGTGAACATCTGATCACAAGAGCTGAAGGCATATTCCCAAGAGCTGAAGGGTCAATGAACATCTGAAAGTCAGCCAAAGAGATGAGTAAATGTCGAGGCTAGTATAAACAACTGATTTGACGGAAACAGCTGATGAGTAATTTTCCATCAGCTGATAACAACTGCTGTTTCATACACAAACAACTGAAGGACAAAACATGTCTTCAGTAGTTCATAACTACTGACATCAGTAGTTCACAACTACTGAAGGCTAACACCAAGTCCTCAGTTGTTTACACAACTGAAGCAATACCATGTCTTCAGTAGTTCACAACTACTGATCTCAGTAGTTCACAACTACTGAAGGCTAACACCAAGTCTTCAGTTGTTACAACGTCTGAAGAAGAATACTAGGTCATCAGTAGTTCATACTACTGAAGACTGACAGTAACTCTCAAACGTTCCTCTGAAGAAGAATACTTCATCAGTATTCATAACTACTGAAGACTGACTATCTTCAGACAAACATCTAAGGACAAAACCAGGTCTCAGTAGTTTCAACTACTGAAGGCTACACCAAGTCCTCAGATGTTACAACCACTGAAGGTTAAAACCACGTCATCAGCTGTTACAACAACTGATAACTAACACCAAAACCTTCAGTAGTTTCTTTCAACCTTTGCCCTACCCTATAAATACCCCACCTTCAGAGCATTTACTCCTCACTTGACCTAATCCTTACAAACCTCTGAAATTCCCATACACCATTAATGGCGAACATGCAACTGAAACCTCGACACAACTGTGTCGCCCACCTTACCACAAATCGCCATTATGGCCCAAATTTCACCAAGCCGTCGATCTTATGCATGACTCACCATACAAACGGCTTTTCTCTTGAACCCCACTCTATACACCGACTCCTTGACGGAGTTTTGGACAAATGTCACCGTCCAAACCGGAGAGCAGAATGCCGAGGTCTCCTCCGGTCCTCCGTCAACGGCAAACCCGTGGTTATCACCCAGCTACCATACGACAAACCCTAGAGCTGGAGGATGCCACTCACCCAACTTCCTACCCCAAAGGTACCCTGGATCTCTCATTCACATCTCATGACTATCAGGGTAACCTCTCCGCCTCCACCTTGTTGAAGAAACATTTCCCTGACCCTCAACGCTTGATCTTCCATGGTGAATGTCTGTCTGGCTCCCAAGACCTCTTCGTGGGACCAGATGTCCACAAGGTGGCAGCAGGTATTGTATTCTATCCTTGAGAAACAACCTTTAAATTTTACTGATCTTTTATTTTTGGAACTCAAGGACATGGCCACAAAACCTTTTTCTAACCGTTGGAACTTGTATCCACGGTTCATAATGGCCATGATCGAAAACCAGCTTCAGGCTGAGGGACTAGTTGGCACTGGGGTCCCTGCCATGGCTGTTCAAGCCGGTATACTCCAGGCACAACACTGACCACACTGAAACAGGCTGGCCGGCTGCGAAAACCCACGCAGCTGGAACCCACAGCCTCCACCTCCAAATCCAAAGTCCCCACCAAGCCAAAAGCCAAAAGAAGCCCACAAAGGCTACTCAGGGAGATGAGTCCCCTGAGGATGCCTGCCACACAAGGCAGGATGTGCCTGCTGGTTCGATTCTCCCAGCAGGTACCACGACTCCACCCACCACAACCGCACAGGCTTCCTCTCAACAGGAGCCTGATGCAACCAATTTTGGGGCAACCACATTACTGGGGTCTCTCTCACTTGAGGAGACTGCCATTGAAGAGCACAGTCCTCCCCATGTGCATACTGCTTCTAGCCCACATACTGAGGAGACCGCCCCACTAAGCCCAACATTGGTAATAGCCAAAGTGCTGACCGATCTGAGCACTCCACCCTCTCCCCAGAAACCTATTACACCTGGGGAGACTCCAACCGAAGAGGGGGTGGGCACAAGTGCTGATAGGAGCCCACAGCACAGAGAATCAGTTCAATCTCCCAGTGTGGCTAGGGAGATAGAACAATCTGGTGAGGCTGCCACTTCCCCCATCAACATCTGAGCAGGGTGAAGCTGGTAACATCACTAAGACCTCACCAGAGGCAATGGCCGATGATGGATCCAATCCTGAGGCCAGAAGTCCCCAGTACCATGAACAAGGGGCACATGTCATTACTGAGCCACACTCAGGACATGTTCATCCTGACAATGTCAGGAGGTCAGGTGATTCAGCTCATGCTGATGATGACCTGAGCTTCTTCTACGATGTAGTAGCTCAAACACTATCCTTGAGGATGAGATAAGCAGACTCAAGAGCTGCTTGCTCAAATGACTCAGGATAGAAGTCCATCTGCCACCACTACCCCACAGATGGCACCTTCACCCAAGGTCTCACAAGACACTGAGCCACTCCCCAAACTCAGCCACCAGCCCCTGCTTCTGGCACTAGCTCTCAGGGTCAGAACCCCCCCTGAGCAGCTGGATGCTATCCTCCAGAAATCCCTGCCTCTCATCACACCAATCCTTAAAGATATATTCATTCAAACCCTGGATGAGAGGCTTCCCACATATATACAACCCATGGTGGAGGTTGCCATATCTAAGGCTCTTGCTGATAGTCAAACCCCAACCAATGCACCCAAAAAGGGGGAGACATCAGTGCAAGACAAGAGGAAGAGGGGAGAGGAGGAAAAGAGGCAGAGAAAGAGGTGGTGGTAGAGAGGGAGTTGGCTGAGGAGAGTAGTAGGGTGAGGGAGAAGGGGAAGAGGAAAGTGAGGGAGGTAAGCAATATAAAGTGGCTGAAATCCAAAAGGATTTCAGTATCACTGATAAGAATAAGGGAGAGGGAAAGAAGGTGGCTGATCCTGATCTAGCAGCCCTTGTCAAGGAGGCTGATGCTGAACATAACCGTTCAATGAACAAAGTCATTGAACAGCTGTTCAGGCAAGGCTTTGACAAGGACACTGCCTTGCTAGATCAAGAGATCAGGAATATGGAGAGGAGAGAGATTGAGTACCGATGGACTACTCATAGCCAAGAGGAAAGACAAAACTTGAGGCTATGAGTAGGTTCACTTCGAAGTATCTGGGCAGACCAGTCCTTGATGTTAAGGCATGGACCAGGGACAGACTCTTGGCAATAACCACCAAGATCTGTTCGGCTGGTGATTTTACCAAGGGACTGGTCGCTGAGGCCCTATCTGAAGCCGGTGCTGGGAACAGGACACTGCTAGTAAGCTAACCAAACCAGCCTTACTCTAGGCTACTAGCAGTGCCTGCCAACATTCCCACACCAACAACCCAACCACAACCCACAAACCAACTCCTTTACCACCAAAACCCGCAGCCAATGATCCACCCTTGAAGAAGAAAGAAGGGTGCTGAGGCTGCAAGATGAAGAAGAGGAGGATGAGGAGGATAGCCTGCCACTTTCAGCAGTTATACCTCTCTACCCAAAGCTAAACCAAAAACCATCACTCCCACCTCACAGCAGGACACTGTGAGGGTTAAGTTAGAAGAGGAGAGCAGCCAAAGAACATGATAGGAAATGCTAAAAGCATTGACAAATGTTATACTGCTACCCCTCTATAAAACACATGCAGAGAGAAGCTCTGAGATTATTCACCCTCAAACAAACTTTTCAATATGAAAGGATAAGGTGAGAACTTGGCCTGACCCAAGGGTGGCTCACAGGATAGTCAAGAAGGACATGCCTTTGAGGTACAAGAGCCAACTAAAGAGAATTTGTAGATGAGAGATCTCTGTGGCTCTTGAATACCACCCTGGGAATAGTAGAGGAATTCGAGAAAGCTTATAGAGCCGCCAATCACCCTTTTCAATGCTAGATAATAGGTGGTTAGGAAGGGTCTGGTCTATAAAAGCTTGAGAATTTCCAAAGGATGAGCTCAATCTGTTGTTGGAAGGTAAACACCCTGATGAATTTGCATATAGGCAAATCACAACACTTGAGCTCAAAAATGGAAGACAGGTCAAGTTCCTCTCAGAGCTGTACGGTCGGGAGGGAGTGTTCGAGGTGAGCCTGAAGACCTTCCAAAAGAACAAATGATCTTTCTTCAGGCCTACTGTCGAGAATCCTACCGGCTTGTACGTGGGAGTAGATCTCATGGATGGGGCAAA
>JABSNV010001319.1:0-86784 GCA_024085815.1 Flaveria linearis
ATTTCCTGCACCAACAGGATGGGTGTTGTGATGCTATATTATCTGAATTTGTGATTTGTATGTGCGATAGTTATAGCTAGGTTTGATTGTAATCTTATTTATATTGCATCAATATATTTTGTTTAGTCATTAACCTATGTTTCACCAGCATTATGTTGACTGTTTTGAGTATGTTTTTCAGCTAAACAAAATGACTAATAGTGTTTGATGTGTACAATAAGTGGTATGAAGTAATTAGAAAGATATGTGTTAAAGTACTGTGAATTTGTTTGATCCCAGTATAACAGTGGACGCACATATCCACTACTACTGAAACTGAGAAGCAGTTACTAGCATCTTTGTATTAGAGTTATACTAAAATATGTAAAAGTCTCTATGTAGACAATTTTGTATGTGAATTATGAATGTAAAAGTCTCTCTCTCTCTCTCTATATATATATATTACACACTAGGTTAGAGCCCGTTTGTACCCGGGTGATTTAAACAACCAGACTTTTATTAACATTGATTATAAAATAAACATTATTAAAAATTCAAAGTATGAAAATAGAATTAAAATATCATTCATACTCTCAAAACTTTCTCATAGATGTCTAAACACCTGTTTGTATATAACGTTTTGTGTCTCGCTGGTATCATTACCATTTGATTTAAATGAGTATTTTACACCCTCTGTAATCTTTACATTTGACAAAGCCACATATAACCGTCCATGAGTGAAAACTGGTCTTAAATACAAACCAACTTTTGAACAATATTATCCTGACTCTTGTTACGTCGTTGCAAAAATAAACAGTTAGTGGAAACGTCTTCTTGTGAATTTGAAAGGGGTTAATCATCGGATGGCACGAGATTAATTCTTGCAATAATTGTTCGGCATCCAATATTACTTCCAGATATTATCTCAGCTTCAATAACTCGTTTTCCAAATAGAAATTTGTAGGCGAGTACCATTGTAAAAACCATTTTGTTGGTCGATGCTACGTAGAAGCATAACGGGAACTCCAACTTTCAATACTAGCTTGTGATTGACACTTCGGATATTTAAGGCCTATAGAAAATAAGGAGAGTGTAAATTGTCCTGTAACAGGATATTAAAATGTTCCATTTGGCGTATGTTATCCGAAATAGATACTTTATCTCATCACCAGGAAAAAGTGAAAGCAGATGATCGTTAATTTCATGAACGACCTCATTTTTTTTGCAAAAATTGCTCTCACGAAAGTACTTTGTCTTTGTAGTTCTCTAACATGGATGGGTAAACAAATAATGATCGATCGATCGTTTATGAGGAGTTCATGAGGTATAGTAATAGTTGTCTCATCATCGTTATAACCACCAATATTACCCTCTCCTATATCAAGAAGCCATGTAGCAAATTGTTCAATTCCTTTAGTGTCAACACCTTATCCATTGGCTTTTAGTCGCACATTTTTTTGTTAAACTAACTTGTATTTATTCAAAATATATGATGAGCTTAATGATGTATTAATAATTTCTTGACGACTACCATTTGAACCATATGTAAATTTGTTGAAATCACCACAAAAACAATACTTTACCACCAAATGGCTATCTAAAGGTACGAAAGTATTTATAGTTAATACATCATTCATCGTCTTATCCAGTGCTTCAAATGCATGTTTATGAGTCATGGGTGTTTCATCCCAATAATCAATTTTGTTTGCTTTACTGTTCGTTTTTATGTGACAAACAGAATCTTTTGTTTACATTTAGAATATGGAACGTGAGTGTGAAGTACGACCTCCGATAGCATAAAGATCTTATTCCACTGAATGCTACATTTAATACAATCTCACCTTTATACCTTATTGTTACGGCCAATGTCTTCCATAGAAATGTTTTACCAGTTTCGTCATATCCATAAATGAAAAAAACTCCTTTATTAACTTAACAGCAGTCGTGATTTCACTAAAAACTAATTGTTGTTCATCCGTTAAAGAATTCCGAAGATTTTCAAATTCAGACATCTCGTTTGCTACATCATACAATAACTCCTTGCTAATTAAATGATTATTTGAAAAGACAAACAATCATTGTCCGGGTAAGGCATATTTGTAAATGACTTAAGTGTCGAACTATTCCGACGGAGACAAAGCTGGAATTTATACATAGAAATTGTGAGTAATTAGTTTCACATTCAATAAATTAAGAAATGGTAAATGTGTTATGAAATAAATTTAATTATTATAATCAAATAAATATAATAAAACATCCAAGATAAAAACATTATAGAGGCAACATACAGTTTACTTAGTACGTTGTTTATATCATCATCAACATCATAAATGCTTTGTTGTTGGTTTGCCAAATGGAAAGGCACCTAATAACCGATGGATAACGGTAATGTACATCAAAACCAAAAATTTTTCATGAAGCCTCATAAGCTGAAATATATCTACAATCTAATATTCTTTTATTTCATCTTTACCGTTTTGTTGGCCAGGATTAGTGTTTGGATCTATAACAGCAATAGTAGCCTCCAATCTTGAACCCCATGAATAAGATGAAATGAAGAGAAAATTTTAAACATATAAATGGTGAATTGTTTTTTATACAGAAAATTAAAAGTAGAAAGAATTAGATTGTGGGAATACATTTTCATCGATTATTATCATTTCAAAAGAGTAAACTTTTCTTGGATTCTTGAATAGTTGTCTATTCAAATCCTGATAATTTAAACCATTATGGTATACCATTCCTGTAAAAACTTAGGTCGTTGAACAATGTGATTCTCCCGGATCCCATTGTACTGCAAAATTTTGAAAAAGTAAGAAATAATTATAAAGTTAACAATTATGAAATGAACATAGTTTTGTATTTGATAGAATTTAAAAATATCATACCTTGTTTGATAGTTGGGAATGTAATTCAAATGTAATTTTGCAAAGAATATAGTATTAATTTATAGTCTTTGTGAAACACAATTATGAAATGTGCATCCCATATGATACGTAATTGTACGCTTATTGATAAAAACAAAAGAAAACAATTTGAATTAATTAGTCTAATAATTGATAAATATATTATAATTGGACCAATTAATAATGTATCCGAGTAATATTACATACTATATAATCCTTAAATATATGATACTTTAATAATTTGATAAATATATTATAATTAGATTAATTAATTTTACATTTGAAAACCGATTTTGATGAGTCAAAATTTAATAAAATAAAAATCTACTAAATTAAAGAAGTTTTAATTAGAAAGCATTGTAATTTCTAGAGAAATATAAAGATAGTAGTGATTGTAAGTTGACAAAAGTAAGTTTAAATGTAATTTAATATATGATAGATAACTTATCAGACTAATGTTAGATACTATATAGTCCTTAAATATTTGATACTTTGATAATTTGATAAATATATTATAACTGAATCAATTATTATACAGTAAAAAATCAAAATTGATGAATAAAAAATCTCATAAAATAAAAATCCACTAAATTAAAGGAGTTTATTTTAGAAAGCAATACAGAAAGAGAGAAAATTTTTATATTCTTAACACATAATATAAAAGGTTAAATGGAAATTGAGGAATATACCGTAGAAGTTGAATTAATATATGGTAAATGGAATTTTTATGACATAATATAAAAGGTTAAATGAAAGCCATAAATTGTAATTTAAATCAGTATTTAATTAAATGTCTAGTACGGTAAGCATTTAATATATCAAAAAACTAAAATAAATATGGTGTAAGAGTGTGCCATGCCACGTGTCAAATTGGTGGTCTAAGAGAATGACACGTGACTTTAAAACCTTGCTTTATTAGAGTATCTATATATATATATATATATATATAATATTAATTATATATATCGATGAATGTTAGATGTTATTAAACTACTTATAATGATTGTTTTATCCGTAATCAATATGTTTTGAGCTGAGAAGTCACACTCAATCATTTCATGCTTTCGTCAGGATGTCACATGTAGGAGTTAAATATAACAAGTTTTATAATTAATATTTAAGGGGTGGGGTTAACAAGTAGATAATGGGGGTATGTATAACCTCACCCTAATAATAATTAAATGAAATATTTATAACCGCTGATTTATCTCATGACGAAGAATGTTTCGAGAATGATTTATGACGATAATTTAGCTAATTTAAAAGAGTTTCCTTTATAACTGCAGTTGTGTAAAAAAAATATGTTTTTAAAATAATTGTTTTAAGAAAAATGATTTTTCTTAAAAAATGTGCATTGTATTATGTATTTTACAATACTTTTACTTAAAAAAAATGATTAATAAAGACATTAGTTTAATTTATTAAATTATATATTTTTTATTTTAAAATAGTATAATAATTGATTAGAATTCAATATTATTAGTAAAATATAAAAAAATAAAAAAGTGCATTGTATTCTGTATTTTAAAATACTCTTACTTTTAAAAAGTTGTTTTTAACAAAGATATTATTTTAATTTATTAAATTATATATTTTTTAATTTTAAGTAGTATTAATAATATGATTAGTATTCAATATTATTAGTACGAATATAACGAAATGAGAAATTGTATGATAGGGCTTACATTGTGTCGCGTCTTATCTTAGTTTTTATTTATTAGAAATAGTTAGATAGGTTAGAAACTCATTCATTATAGTTAGTAATAATATGAAGAGTTACAGTACGATATTTAATATAAGATATGATTAAAACTAGAATAATATACATATGTAATAGTTCAAGAAAATAAATCAATTTATTAATATTTTAACTCCGTAATACAAATATTTCATTCTTAAAGATTTGTTTTAAGATTTTTATAAAAAAAATAAAAATCTTGTTTATTAAAAACCTGTTTGTAATTACCCTGGTTGTTTTAATAAGACTGCTTTTAGAAAGTTTTACATTTTAATATATTTTTTAAAAAAGGACCAGTTTAAAATATATGTTTAAAAGGTTTGTGTTTTATATATTTATATACATATAATATATATTTATATTATTATATTATTTAATAAAAAGAATGATTTTCAATTTGTATTTTGTAAAATCTATTTAAAAAAGATTGATCTCAGAACCTAGATGAGAGAGAGTAATGTAACATTTAATAAAATTGACTTTTAATAAGAGAGAGAAATTAGTTTGACTGTTTAAATAACTATAATATTAATAGGAAAAATTGATGTGGTATGTTTAAAGAATAACAAGTGGCAAAGAGATATGTTAAGAGAATGACATATGGAAAAGAAACCTTCTTTTAAAGTATCATGACAAAAATATAGAATGGTTATACGCACTACGAACTGTCCCAAAGTCTCTCATAAGTCATAACACTAGAAAAACGACCAAACCATGCTCTACGAGACTGCTTCAGGCCATATAAGAATGACATGATCTACATACTTTTGAGGCCTCCTTCTCGACAATAACCTGGGTGGTTGCTCCATATATATCTCCTCAAGAACACCATTAAGAAAGCTGTTCTTGACATCAAGTTGATGGAGCGCCCCATGATTACATATGGCATTTTGGCAATCGGTCAGAGTCTCATCATAATCAATACTATAAACTTGAGCATAACCCATTGCAACAAGTTTGGCTTTTGAGCGATGTAGAGAACTATTAGAGTTAAGTTTGACTATGTAAACCCAACGATAACCACCAACACGCTTACCAAGAGGAAGTGACTTAAGATCCCACGTATGATTGGCTCGCAAGTGACTTAGAGTAGAGGGTTGGCTCTAATCAACGAACAACGTTCGATTAGACATTATATGGAGGGGATGTCCAAACGATGAGATGCCTAGTATCGATACAAATCATTTACATAAATGATCATTGCATCATAATCGTCAATGATCGTAAGCCGAATCAAGTCAGAAATAACCCTTGTATTAAAACTATTTTATAAAATTTGACTTTTCTTTACATTTATTTAGTTTTAGTAAATTTTCATCATAAAAAAACTTAATTTTTCTAGACAGAACCTTAATACGGCCGCGCAAAATTTCCTTTGTAGTTTTGACACGGTCGTGTCAGCGTACTGTAAGTTTTTTACTTTTACATTTTGCTTCCTAATTTATATTTTTTTAATTAAAATCCCCCCATTTTATTTTGTTTTCAATAAGTGTACTTGAACTTGAATCGTTTTGGTAAAAACTCGATTAACCAGTATTCCTGAGGACGCGAACCCTACTTTCGCTCATACTATTTTTAGTGTGGATGATAGGTTCATATTATAATATTTTATTGTTGGATTCGACACCCAACAGAAACTCACGGAAAATGGAAATAAACCCAGGTAACACGAGAATCATCGATAAATGTGATAAAATACTAGAAATCCAAGAGAGTTTTAACAGGACAAGGACCCCAGATATCAGAAAGCACAAGTTCAAATAAAGTATTTCACCGACTTGACACTTTTGGTGGATTTTGGACACCTGGTATGTTAACCTATTTGACATGACTCGCAATGAAAAGTGTCAGAAAACATGAAATTACAATATCATTTTCCTCATAATTGGCATCACATATGTTTGTTGTAAGACGTGACAACGAGGATACAGATATAGACCTTCATCTTCAAACGGTACCAATCACCCGCTTTGTGCCAAGTTCCTTAAAACACTGTGCATAGGATAAATTTTGAAATAACAATTATTTTGCTTAGTAAGCTGACTAGATAATCTTATTGATAATGACCTCTTCACCAGTTTTTCTATGGATTCATTCCAGAATTTGGAAGTTTCTTATCTTTACTTTGGAATCAAATATTTCTTGTCTTAAAAAAATCCTTTATAATTCTTAAGAAAAAATGACAGCCAATTATACTGTAGAATAGACCTTAACTTATTGAAGTTAGGTTTGATAATTTTAAAAATACATATTTTTATGACAAGTAAGATAAATCAAAAAATTTATGTGACTTTCGCTTTACTATTTCTAAGATTATCAAAAGCCTTTTTATGGTCATAGTCGAAATCAAGTCAACTTTTACAAAGACTGTTAAGAAGCTTGGGAGCAAAGAGGCCTGAAGATAGCTTCAAGTTTTGTGAATGACCGATAGATCAACACCATGAAGAGGAGTGGACGATCCATCGGCAAGTTAACGGATGAGTGAGAAACATCACGAAAGCTACTAAAAATCCCATGATTTCCAGTCATGTGGTGTGTGGCTCCGGAATCAATCACCCATGATGAGTCATGACTAGACAACATACTTGGGAATCTCATGTTGGTTTGAGGACCATGTAGTTGAGAAGCAAGTAACTTTTGAATTAAAATAAATTGTTCATTGGTGACTGTGTAACTATAAGTAATAGCAGTCTCATAATCCTTTTTGTTTGCCATTACACATGTAAACTGTTTAGAATGTTCGGAACACAAGTCTAAACAACACAAAGACTAGAACGGTGATGGAAATCCAAACATGAACCGTGGCAAGACTAAGGTAGTAATAGAAGGCTGAGACAGTAAACAAGAATTTTCTGGTTTCCATGAGAAAATTCTGGCAGGTTTTAGTGAGATTCAGTTACGATATGCTAAGTAAGCAATTAACAATAACAAGTCAGGACAGTCACGATATGCTAAGTAAGCATTAACAATAACAAGTCAGGATAATGCTAACCCTCATCAAATGATATAGAGAGGTTAAATGTTAACATTCAGTTAACTGACAGGTGTTAAATGATACTTCTCCACCAAGATTAGCAGGTTTGGACAAGAAAATGTAACAGAAGCATGAGAATAGTGTTGTCTCAAGTCATCTGGGATAATAAACAAGAGAAAAATATGTCCGGAGACCGATTTCTGACAATCGGCGGCAGATGGCGGCGGTAGTGGAACAAACAGGACAGATCTGACCGGAATTTCAAGGGGAATATAGTGGTGCCGGAGGTGACGCCTCACGCGCAGGAGATTTGGCCAGATCTAGGAAATAAGGGGGCGGCACGTGGGAGACGACCGCCATGCGTGGGGCGCGTGAGGTGGCAGTCGGCGATGATCTATTGGGTGTATCCAATCGAAGATCTAGGATTCTGATGGTGGTGGCGGTGAGATGTGATGATATCTCGAACAAGATTTTAGACGGGAATATATCTGGTTGGTTGGTTTCTTGTAACCTGAATAGGGACAGAACAGTGACTGAGTAGATCAGTAGAATGTCGTGATGGGGACAATGACGGTCGGTGGAGATCTGGCAAGATCTGGGAAATTAAGGGGCGGCGCGTGGAGAAAACTGCCATGCGTGGGGGCGCGTGAGGCGCAAGTCGGCGTTGATCTTTTAGGATATCCCAATCGCTGGACAAGGATTCTGATTGTGGTGGCGGTGAGATGTGATGATGTCTCGAAATAAGATTTTCAGACGGAAATAGATCTAGTCAGTTGGTTTCCTGTAACTGGAACAAGGAAAGAACAGTGACATTAGCAGATCATGAGAAGAACGTGATTACGTGAAAAGTGGCGAACCGTAAATGAAGTCAGTTATTAAGTCTTAGCTCGGATACCATGAAAACTTGTACGTATTATCTTAACTATATCATATAATGCGAGGCTCCTTATTATAGAGGAACTCCAATATTTATAGAGAATAACCTAAGAAATGGGCCATGGGCCAAGACAACTAACTAGACCTAAACCACTACATATTTACATTTAAAAAAAACATAACCACGAGAAAGAGACATTGTTTCTCTCATCTGTGAATGGTGGCGAGGAAGGAGTGGTAGGAGGTGTTGAGTTCTGAAAGGTGAGGGGTTGTTGATTGTGTGAGAGGTAGGGTTGATCGTAATATGCAGTGGTGTAGAGGGAGCGTTGGTGTTGTTTGTTGGTTTTGAGTGTGCATACACGGGAAGATGTGTGGGGGAGTAGGCACGTTCAAGTGACAGCCAAAGATCACGTGTATCACCTTGAACGTATTGAAAGGAGGCTCAGAAACGATAGAGATTAGGATCATTCGAACATGAGCATCGTTGCTCAACCAAGTTATATAATTGGGGTTGGGACGACGGTAGGTGATGATTGTTGTTATTCGGTGTAGAAGGGGGTGAAGCTTCTAAGATGGTTGGAGGTGGGCAGGGTATGGACCCACGATGTAGCCAAACATGTTTGGTGATTAAAAACAGTTAGATCATTGTTTTCTAAAAATATTTTGTGTGGAGATAGGGTGAAAGCAAACTTGTAAGAGTTGTGTGAGGTTTTCTGTTGAGTTGTGAAGGCTGCGAGGAGAGCCATTGTGATTAGCAGATGGATTAGGGTTGGGTGTTTGAAATGGTATCCACGACAGTGGGACGGCAACTAGGGTTTGGCCTGACGGCTAGGGTTTGGTGGTGTTGAAAGGCGAAAACAGAGGTCGGCGATGGTGCTCGACGATAGGCGGCAATAGAGGTGGCTAGCGACGGCAGAAGTGGGGTGTTTGTAGGTGACAACAGTTGATAGGGTTTAGGGTTACGGTGTTGGCTCTTATACCAAGTTAAATTGTATATTGTAAAGATGGGAATGTCTAACAGTTGATAGGATGGGAATGTCTAACAGTTGATAGGATTATCAAGTTAAATTGTATATTGTATTGAATATTGAGGAATACAATACATGGGAATGTCTAACAGATTATCGAGTATGTCTAACAGATTCTGATGGTGGTGGCGGTGAGATATGATGATGTCTCAGACAGGAACAACTCTAGTCGGTTGGTTTCTAGTAACTAGAACAGGGACAGAACAGTGACACAGCAGATCAGGAGCAGAACGTAATGACGGGAAAAGTGACGGAGCAAAAACAGGGTTAGGTATTAAGCCTTAGCTCTGATCCCATGAAAACATGTAATCTAAACTATATTGTACTGTATAGAGGAATAACGTAAGAAAATGGGCCATGGGCCATGACTACTAAGTACACCTAAACTATAAATATTTACATTTAACAAAACATAACTACGGGAAAAGTGACAGATTGTTTCTCTCATCTGTCTATATCCTGCAGCAATATTCAATGGGTGAAACAAGTGTAATTTTGCTAGATCAAATTTCTGAATTGCTGGGGGATCATGTAGCCAATAAACAACTAAAATTTTATATAGTTTTAAAGTTTTATCAATAATAAAAGACTTTAGGCTTTTACCTCTCGGCAAGTACTTTTCTCATATTACATCACCTGCAATGATGCTATGGCACTAGCCAACAGGTTTCCTCCTTGGGGTTACTATAGTCTAAAGATCAAATAAAGTGCAAGCTTGTTAACTAACATAAATTTAAAACAGTGAAAACGTTAAAAATAATATCTTTGTCTGTATGAACTGTACTTACTGCTATCACTCCACTTCCCATTGCATTCCCTAATATCTGAAATAAGTAACTAATTGAAAATCTACATTGAATACAGATTACACATATTTCCACCACTATTCAAAACTATAGATCAATACAAATATTGTACTTCTTGTTTGTTGCATGTTGCACTAACGAGATATCGAACAAGATAAATTATCAGTTTCAAGATATGTAAAACCAGATTTTTAATAATAGTGAAAAAATATATAGAACTTACGGAGAGAAATCACAGTAGCTTCTCATAGTAAAGATTAGATTATACAAAATAATTTAAGATGGTAAGAAACATAAAAAAACCAAGATTATACAAAATATACAATTTTTTGAAACCAATATCATACATCAAAAAGAAAAAGTCTTAATACAAGTATTAAAATTTTTAGTAAAGATTAAAATATAATGATTTACCCTTGAAAAGGATACTGGGATAGCAACGACCATTATCTCCACTTTCTGCAGCAAGTATTAAAAATTGAAAACCAACTATTGTTCAATCTGCGGTAGTGAGTTTCACTTGCTTGAACTAGCAAAACAGGAAAAGTGCACCATGAAAAAAAAAAATGTTACAAAATGTATGAACGGGAAATAACTTCAAGCTAACAATGTTACATGGGTGATCAAATATATATCTGTAACTTATTTACTCGAGCAGCAAATAAAAACTTCTTAATACTACCAACACATATATTCATAGATTTAGATATATCATTGCTTGCCTTCAATCTTGTATGAATAAGTTACAGAAGACATCTCACACTCATTCTTTGCACAGCAGTGCTAATATATAGCCCATAATTACCTTTTAGACCAAAAAGTCCACCCAAAGATCTCTGAGTTCAGAATTTGCACCAAGCAAACATTAATTTACTTACCATAATTCCTATTAAGTAACAAGAAGATTTATAGGAAACAAAATTTAATGACTAGAACTTACCATCTTACCTTTTGGAGCATGAACGTGACATTGATCTATTTTCAGATTGACTAGACCTCCGTGTGTCCTCTCTACCTCTATCATAACCTATCCGCCAAAAAAGAAATTAAAGCTAGATAATAGTTAGGTGATAGAAAATGAAATTTGCAACATGTTACCGAATGAAATCAAATAGAAAGATATGTTGAAGGGAGGAAAAATAACCAACATATAAATGATGAAAATTATCAAATAGCCAAATAATGCTATAAACCGAATTTTAAACATGAAATTGAATACTAAAAGGGAGATTTAAAACAATACTCTACAGTATTAACATGGCTAAAATGGGTTTCCAATAAGAATGATTTAAACTCAAACATTTGTGTACAACTGAAGAATCATGACTATCTAGAAATGAAGTATAGGAAAACAAGTCAAAATACGAAAAAGATGGCCTTTGCCTTTGCTCGTGATATAGTAAAGTTAGTGACAACAGTGTGTGTGAATTTATGATATATAAATACATAAAACACGTTTTAGAGAACACAAAATTTAAATGATACCTTTTTGTTTACAAACGAAGAAAGACATCCAGCCAAAACTCCCTTGCATGCCTAGTTGCCTGAACCACATAATTTGTATTTCTTAATCATAAAGGAGATGAAAGAATTCAAGGAACAAAGGAAGGAGGTGTCTATGTCGATGGTGTCTATGTCGATGATCTTATAGTAACTAGGGCTATTGAGCTCAAGATAAAAGAATTCAAGGAACAAATGAAGATAGTTTTTAAGATGACTGACTTGGGAAAACTCACATACTATCTTGGAATAGAGATCCAACAAAATGAAAAAGATTCACTCTTAAACAATTTGGATATGCAAAAAGGTTTTGAAGTTGGCTGGTATGGGGGGTTGTAATCCTACTATATGGCCAATGGATCCCAAGCAGAAGCTGATGAAAGATGAAGAGGGAGAGCCGGTTGATTCTACTATGTATCGACAACTAATAGGGAGTCTTCGATACTTGCTTCACACAAGACCTGACCTTAGCTATTCTGTTGAAATAGTGAAAAGATGCATGGAGAAGCCAAAGGTATGCCATTTCTTGGTTGTGAAACAAATTCTCAGATATGTAAAGGGTACTTTTGAATATGGGTTGAATTATAAAAGGGGAGGAGACGGAAAGTTAGTCGGATATAGCGATAGTAGTCACGGGATGGACTTGGATGATCACAGAGGCACTACAAGGACTGTGTTTACTACTCGAACAACCCTGTTACTTGGTCCTCACAGAAGCAGCGAACTGCAGCTCTCTCCTCCTGTGAGGCATAGTTTATGGCAGCATCGGCTGCAGCCTGCCAGTTCTGTGGCTGAGAAGTTTTTTTAGTGAGTTGACAGGTACAGAGGTTCAATGTGTGAGGTTACTTATGATGAGTCAGTGATTGCTTTGATGAAGAACCCGGTCTTCCACGAATGGAGCTAACACATAGATATAAAGTTGGGATGTATCAAAAGAAATCAGATTAATTGGAACATATCAGTGGCAAGCTGTTGTCTTAACCAAAGCACTACCTCGTGATAAGTTCTGTGAAATGAGAGCACTGCTAGGAGCGAAAGATGTGGGAGATACAAGTCAACATTAAAGGGGAGAGTGAAGACTAATGGTGCTTTGCCAACAAGTGGTGGAAGTGACCCGGTAAACGTGGATATTTGTGGAATCAAGGTGTGTGGTGAACGTGGAGTGAACACGCAGAGTTTTACAGGGGTTGTTATTTGACTTTAGTAGTTTATTTTCTTTAGAATAAATATGCAGTAGTAAGTAGATGAACGAATGCACTTTCAATTTCCTTGTGAAGATTTCCAGTTTGTAATTGTTGAAGTTTAATAGAGAAGAACATTGCTCCAAGTTGTTGTCTTTAATCCTATGATCATACCAACACAGATCTGGTCGGTTGGTATGATTAAAGACACTACAAGGACTGTGTTTTACTACTCGAACAACCCTGTTACTTGGTCCTCACAGAAGCAGCAAACTGCAGCTCTCCTCCTGTGAGGCAGAGTTTATGGCAGCATCGGCTGCAGCCTGCCAAGCTCTGTGGCTGAGAAGTTTTCTTAGTGAGTTGACAGGTACAGAGGTTCAATGTGCGAGGTTACTTGTGGATAATGAGTCAGCGATTGCTTTGATGAAGAACCCGGTCTTCAACGAATGGAGAAAACACATAGATATAAAGTTGGGAATGTATCAAAAAAAATCAGATTAATATGGAACATATCAGTGGGAAACTACAAAGAGCTGATGCCTTAACCAAAGCACTGCCTCGTGTTAAGTTCTATGAAATGAAAACACTGCTAGGAGTGAAAGATGTGGGAGATAGAAGTCAACATTAAAAGGAGAGTGAAGATTAATGTTGCTTTGTCAACAAGTGGTGGAAGTAACCCGGTAAACGTGGATATTTGTGGAATCAAGGTGTGTGGCGAACGTGGAGTGAACACACAGTTTTACATGGGTTGTTATTTGACTTTAGTAGTTATTTTCTTTAGAATAAATATGCAGTAGTAAGTAGATGAATGAATGCACTTTCAATTTCCTTGTGAAGATTTCCAGTTTGTATTGTTGAAGTTTAATAGAGAAGAAAATTATTACAAGTTGTTGTCTTTAATCCTCTGATCATACCAACACAGATCTGGTCGGGTGGTATGATCAGAGGCACTACAAGGACTGTGTTTTACTATTCGAACAACCCTGTTACTTGGTCCTCACAGAAGCAGTAAACTGCAGCTCTCTCCTCCTGTGAGGCAGAGTTTATGGCAGCATCTGCTGCAGTCTGCCAAGATCTGGGGCTGAGAAGTTATTTTAGTGAGTTGACAGGTACAGAGGTTCAATGTGTGACGTTACTTGTGGATAATGAGTCAGCAATTGCTTTGATGAAGAACCCGGTTTCCACGAATGGAGCAAACACATAGATATAAAGTTGGGAATGTATCAAAAGAAATCAGATTAATGGAACATATCAGTGGGAAACTACAAAGAGCTGATGTCTTAACCAAAGCACTGTCTCGTGTTAAGTTCTGTGAAATGAGTGCACTGCTAGGAGTGAAAGATGAGGGAGATACAAGTCAACATTAAAGGGGAAAGTGACGGAGCGAAAACAGGGCTAAGCAGTTAAATAGGTGAAATATCGGATATCGGTCACTGACCGATATTTGATATATCGGTTCTCGCGGTGATATATCGGTGAGATATCGGTAATTGCATAATATATATACATATATATATATAATTATATGTTGAATATAAAACACTAAAACCCATATAATATTAATAAACTAAGATAGTCAAGTAAATAGTCAAATACTCAAAAACTAAAAGTCGATAGTTAGTATTAAACATGATGACATAATATCGGCCGATATATCAGTAATAACGGCCAATATATCGGTAATATCGGCTGATGTATCGGTAATATCAGCGATATATTCGGTAATATCGGCCGATATTATCGCCAACGATATAAGGACCGATATTTTGGACCGATATTTTCTCTAGAGACCGATAACCGATATATCGGTGATATATCACCATATATCGGCCGTATTACTGCTTAGAAACAGGGTCAGAACAATGACAGAGTAGAACAGGGACAGAACAGTGACAGAGTAGATCAGGAGAAGAACGTGGTGGCGGGAACAGTGACGTAGCAAAAACAGGGTCTGGTATTAAGCTCTGATACCATGAAAACTTGTATGTATTATCTAAATGAGGACACCTCACCTAAGAAAATGGGCCATGGGCCAAGACTACTATTATATTTACATTTAACAAAACATACCCATGAGAAAGAGACATATTGTTTCTCTCATCTGTCTATGTCCTGCATCTATATTTAATGGCTGAAACAAGTGTAATTTTGCTAGATTAAATTTCTGAATTTGCTGGAGGATCATGTAGCCAACGGGTTTCCTCCTGGGTTACTATAGATCAAATAAAAAATAAGCTTGTTAACTATCACGAGATTAAAACAAATAGAAACCACAATTTCCTTGCTAAAATAGTGAAAACATTAAAAATGATAACTAGTGCATGTGTACCTTCCACGCTCCTCAGGTTGTATGCAAAGCAAACATCTTTGTCTGTAACAATTGTACTTGGTATCAGTCTATAGCCCATTGCAGTCCCTAATATCTGAAACACTGGATAAGAAATTGAAAATCCATATTGAATACCATTTAATGTACATATATTTCAATGGGAAACTACAAAGAGCTGATGTCTTAACCAAAGCACTGTCTCGTGTTAAGTTCTGTGAAATGAGAGCACTGCTAGGAGTGAAAGATGAGGGAGATACAAGTCAACATTAAAGGGGAAAGTGGTGGAAGTGAACGCGCATAGAGTCAACATTAATGTGGCTTTGTCAACAAGTGGTGGAAGTGACCGGTAAACATGGATATTTGTGTAATCGAGGTGTGTGGGCAACGTGGAGTGAACGCGCAGAGTTTTACATGGGTTGTTATTTGACAATAGTAAGTAGATGAATGAATGCACTTTCAATTTCCTTGTGAAGATTTCCAGATTGTAATTGTTAAAGTTAATAGAGAAGAAAATTGCTCCAAGTTGTTGTCTTTAATCCTCTGATCATACCAACACAGATCTGGTCGGTTGGTTTCCGGTAACTAGAACAGGGACAGAACAGTGACAGAGTAGATCAGGAGAAGAACGTGGTGGCGGGAACGGTGGCGGGAACAGTGATGGAGCGAAAACAGGTCTGGTATTAAGCTCTGATACCATGAAAACATGTTTGTATTATCTAAATGAGGACACCTCACCTAAGAAAATGGGCCAGGGCCAAGACTACTATCATATTTACATTTAACAAAACATACCCATGAGAAAGAGACATATTGTTTCTCTCATCTGTCTATGTCCTGCATCTATATTTAATGGCTGAAACAAGTGTAATTTTGCTAGATTAAATTTCTAATTTGCTGGAGGATCATGTAGCCAACGGGTTTCCACCTGGGTTACTATAGATCAAATAAAAAATAAGCTTGTTAACTATCACGAGATTAAAACAAATAGAAACCACAATTTCCTTGCTAAAATAGTGAAAACATTAAAAATGATAACTAGTGCATGTGTACCTTCCACGCTCCTCAGGTTGTATGCAAAGCAAACATCTTTGTCTCTAACAATTGTACTTACAGGTATCAGTCTATAGCCCATTGCAGTCCCTAATATCTGAAACACTGGATAAGAAATTGAAAATCCACATTGAATACCATTTAATGTACATATATTTCAGATAAATTAACTTATAACATCATCAGAGCGTTGCACCTTCCTGATCAGTGAAACTGTAAGTTAGAAGCTGAAAACAGATAAAAGGAGTTGAACTAAATACCCTATCCCCCCCTCACCCCTTGGTATATAGGCTTAAATAGATATCAGTTATATGTTCTCCTTTAAGTGGATCAGATAACAATGGCCAAAATCCAAGATAGCAAACTGTTGTTGCCTGAAGTACGTTTATATCCAAAACTCTAGATTTCATCATCATGTTTACCATCGATAAAATAACATGGTCCATGTAATCTCACGTCAGCGATAAATACTGTTTATTCACTCTCTTTATTTAAGACTTAAGATCTTGACTATTACAAAGAACTTGAAGCAAACCAAAATCTTAAGAACATAAGCTAGGTTTGAGGCGATTTTTGCGGAGTCCATCCTTTTTACTTGTCAAAATCAGATTATAATTAAGTTTCAAATACCTACAACAAATTAACTTATGTACGTATGTGTTTGAAATAACACATAAGTTAAAAGGATAAAGAATTGATGTGTTACCTGAATGACACAAACAAGCTAGGGCTGATGAGAAGAAGGTGTTGCCGTCGTAGGGTGGTGGTTCAGTGGCAGAAGAACTGATTGTAGGGCAGAGGGAGGAGAAACCATCAAAGAGAGATTTAGTACTAAAACTTGAAAACCATTCCTAAATGTCTGCTGAGAAAGAAGCTCCATTACGAATTAATACCATAATTCCTATAACTAAAACTAAACTAGAAGATTTTAAAGAAACAGATATAAAATGAATAAAACTTACCCTATCTTACCTTTTGGAGCATGAACGTGTGCCGGTGATGTATTTTTAGATTTAGCTCTTGACTTAGAACAAGACCTCCGTGTGTTCTCTCTACCTCTATTGTAACCTTTACCTCTATACCATATAATTTGTGTTTCTAAATCATAATAGAGAAGGAATACTAACTAAAAGAAACAAGAATTAAAAATCAAAAAACAACAAAAATTCCACCTGATAGTCAGGAGAATAAGCTTGGACAAGAAAAGCTTCAACAGCCATGAGAATCAGATTACAAGTTTCTAAATCTTAAAAAAATAAGCTAGGTTTGAAGCGGTTTTTGCGTAGTCCATCTTTTTTTGGTTATGAAAATCAGATTACAAGTTTCAAATACCATAAAATTAGTAATGTATGTGCTTTAATAACGCATAGATTAAGACAAGAATTCAAGTGATACCTAAACGAAGCTAGGGCGGATGAGAAGAACCTGTTGCCCTATTATGGTGGTGGTGCAGTGGCAGAAGAACGGATTGTAGGGCAGAGGATTGGAGGGGAAACAGAAGAACGGATTGTAGTACTCTCGTTCCGCTGAAGCCCTTGCTTCTTCATACGTTCCAGCCAACAACAACAAAGCTGCTGCGTTTCTTTTCCCCTTGTGACATGCTTTCGGAGATAGCAGCCACGGCTGTTACCCTCGATTACTGCTTGTCCCTCGTTCTCTCACCTACAGCCAAAAAGGGGCTGCTCTCCTTTCTCCAAATCGACTCTCAAAACGCTCTTATTTCTTAACCTCGCTCTGATGCCAAATGTTGGTTCAATCCCCAAATTGAACACACAAAACTCAGGAACAAAATGCTTTTGAAGTCAATATTCTCATTCATGCTAAAATGAACATAATAAAAAAACTAACAGACCTAACCCACTGCTCCTAAAATACACGAAAGATAACCCACTAACTAACGCCTTATTCAACTCAATTAATAATACTAAAACAACAAATAAAACCACATAATAAACCCATTTGACCCGTGACTTCCTATCAAGATTAATCCCAACAATCTTTCTATATCCTACAGCAATTTTTGATGGGCGAAACAAGTGTAATTTTGCTAGATTAAATTTCTGAATATCCTGGGGGATCATGTAGCCAATATAACAAATTTTATATAGTTTCAAAGTTTTACCAATAATAAAAAAGAAGTTTAGGCTTTTACCTCTCGGCAAGTACTTTCTCATATTACATCACCAGCAATGATGCAATGGCAACAGCACTAGCCAACAGGTTTCCTCCTTGGGGTGCTATAGTCTATAGATCAAACAAAGTGCAAGCTTGTTAACTAACATGAAATTAAAACAGATAGAAACCACAATTTCCTTGCTAAAATAGTGAAAACATTAAAAATGATAACTAGTGCATGTGTACCTTCCATGCTCCCTTGGTTGTATGCAAAGCAAACATCTATACCTGTATGAACTGTACTACAGCTATCACTCCACAGCCCACTGCATTCCCTAATATCTGAAACACTGAATAACTAATTGAAAACCACATTGAATACAGATTTATGTATGCAAAGCAAACATCTATGCCTGTATGAACTGTACTACAGCTATCACTCCACAGCCCACTGCATTCCCTAATATCTGAAACACTGAATAACTAATTGAAAACCCACATTGAATACAGATTTATGTACATACATTTCAGATTACAAGTTACAACCAACATCAGAGAGTACACCTTCCCGATCAGTGAAACTGTAAATTTGAACTCGAAAACAGATAAAGGAGCTGAACTATTACCCCCATCCCCTTCCCCACCCTCACCCCTTGGGATAGGCTTAAATAGAAATCAGTTATATGTTCTCCTTAAATTGACCATGTAACAATGGTTAAAATCCAAGAAAGCAACTACTGTTGTCGCCTGAAGTACAATTTATATAGTTTCAAAGTTTTACCAATAATAAAGAAGAATTTAGGCTTTTACCTCCCAGCAAGTTTCTCATATTACATCACCCGCAACGATGCAATGGCAACAGCACTAGCCAACGGGTTTCCTCCTGGGTTACTATAGATCAAATGAAGTGCAAGCTTGTTAACTATCATGAGATTAAAACAAATAGAAATCACTATTTCCTTGCTAAAAGAAAGTGAAAATATTAAAAACGACAACTACCGTACGTGTACCTCCCATGCTCCCTCCCTGGTTGTATGCAAAGCAAACATCTTTTTCTGTATGAACTGTACTTACTGCTATCACTCCACTGCCCATTGCATTCCCTAATATCTGAAACACTGGATAACTATGAAAATCCACATTGAATACAGATTTATGTAAATACATTTCAGATAAATTAACCACTGTAACTTATGTACATACTGATTACCTTCCCAATCAGTCAACTGTAAATTAGAACTTGAAAACAGATAAAGGAGTTCAACAAAATGCCCCATCTATCCCACACCCTCATCCGTCGGTATAGGCACAAATAGAAACCAGTTATATGTTAGGTTATCACGACACACACAAACACAAACACGATGATTTACGTGGTTCGGTCTAAACTGACCTACGTCCACGGGGTAACTGGAAGTTTGTATTTCTTAGAGATGATTTTGAGGGATACATTTACAGATACAAATCAGTCCTATTTATAGGACAACAAAAGAAGAAAACCATTCAGAAAACAAGGTGCCTGGAAACATGGATGTCTAAAGCCACAAAAGAATGGATGTTTCTCCTTTTCCTTTTTGACCAATTGTTTGCCACTGTTGAATTGGTGGCTTCACCTACTCAACAATCTCCCACTTGAAGCCACGGAACAATCTTCACTTGTGCTTCAACTGTGCATTCGTATCTCTGTAAGAAAACTTTAGTATCTTCAATGCTCTTCCAGTTACCCGGTCTCCTCAACATTATTCCTGGAGACCAGCTGAAGCCACGCACAGCTTCAGCTTATCCAACGTTACACATTTGGTGAACATGTCCGCTGGATTCCTAGCACCTGAGATATTCTTCAAGTTGATTGTTCCATCAGCAATCAATCCTCTCACGAAGTGATACCTTATCCCAATGTGCTTCGTCTTCTTGTGATACACAGGATTCTTAGCAAGTTTCACTGCACTTTCATTATCACAGTGCAGTATGTACTCGGTCTGCTTCTTCCCTAACTCTTCTAGAAAAGCCTTCAACCATACAAGCTCTTTGCTGGCTTCAGCAATGGCCATGTATTCTGCTTCTGTTGTGGACAAAGCTACACTTTTCTGAAGCCTGGACATCCAACTGACTGCAGTTCCTCCCACTGTGAAAACGAAACCTGTGGTGCTTTTAAATGTCTCTTTGCAGCCACCCAGGTCAGCATCTGTATAGCCTCTGAGAACTAAATCCTTTCCTTTGAAACATAGCCCCATCTTTGAAGTTCCTTTCAAATAACGAAGCACCCACTTTACTGCTTCCCAATGTTCTCTTCCCGGATTCGACATAAACCGACTGACAACTCCGACTGCGTGTGCTATGTCGGGTCTTGTGCACACCATAGCGTACATCAAACTACCCACTGCAGATGCATACGGGACTCTAGCCATGTCAGCTTTTTCTTCTTCTGTTTTGGGACACTGATCTTTGGTAAGCTTGAGGTGACTCCCCAAGGGTGTGTTTCTTGGCTTGGTCTTCTCATTGTTAATACCGAATTTCTCTAACACTTTCCCGATGTACTTTTCCTGGGATAGTGTTAGAGATCCATCTTTCTTGCTCCTGGTGATACTCATCCCGAGTATCTGTTTAGCTGCACCCAAATCCTTCATCTCGAATTCTTTGGACATTTGCTTCTTTAACTTATTGATCTCGTTCATGTCTGATCCTGCAATCAACATATCATCTACATAAAGCAGTAGAATGATATACGAACCCTTGAATTTCTTCAGATAACAGCAGTGATCGGCTTCACATCTCTTGTAACCGGTTCTCACCATGAAATCATCAAACTTCAAGTACCATTGCCTTGGCGCTTGTTTCAGACCATATAGACTCTTCTTCAGCTTGCAAACCCAATTTTCTTTTCCAGCAACCTGGAACCTTCAGGTTGTGCCATATAAATGTCTTCATCAAGGTCACCATGTAGAAACGCTGTCTTTACATCTAGCTGCTCTAGATGTAAGTTTTCTGCTGCTACAATGCTTAGAACTAATCTGATGGTGGTCATCTTCACCACTGGAGAGAAGATTTCATCAAAATCAACCCCCTTTTTCTGTTGAAAACCCTTGACCACTAAACGGGCTTTATACCGTTTAGATCCATCTTGTTCATCCTTGACCCTGAAGACCCATTTATTATGAAGAGCTTTCTTGTCATGCGGAAGCTTAACAAGAACCCAAGTATTGTTCTTCTGTAGTGAATTCATTTCATCCTTCATAGCTCGCTCCACTGGAACGAGTCTTTCATCTTGACAGCTTCAGAATAACTTTCTGGTTCACCATTTTCTGTCAAGAGAATGTAGTTGACAGAAGGACTGGGACTGTACCTGTTCGGTGGTCTAGAAACTCTGGTTGATCTTCTTACCGTAGGCTGTTGTGGTGACTGTTCGTCTTCAGACCCTGAACTCCCACTGTCAGAAACTCCCACTGTTTCTTCACTCTCACCATCTTCAGTCTCTTGTTCTGTGTTTTCAGAATCTGCCATTGGTTCTGCAGCAGAATTGTTCTTCTGATTTTTAACACTAAACTCGGCTGTTTCCTTCTGAACCTTTGAATTTTCCACCTTTCTGTCTTTGTACAGTTCTGCTTCATTGAATTCTGCATGCTTGCTACGGACTACCTTTCTGTTTTCAGAATCCCAAAGCCTATAGCCCATCTTATCACCTCCATATCCAATGAAAATGTACTTCTTTGCTTTAGCATCTAACTTGTCACCTTCAGGATTGATATCATAAGCACTACACCCGAAGATTCTCAGGTGATCGTACTCAACTGCTTTACCCTTCCATTCTTCTTGAGGAATCTTGAAACCCAACGGTACTGAAGGTCCACGATTGATAAGATAGGCTGATGTGTTAATTGCATCAGCCCAGAACATCTTTGGGAGCCCCGCATTCAGCCTCATACTTCTGGCTCTCTCACATAATGTTCTGTTCATCCTCTCTGCAACCCCATTCTGCTGCGGAGTTCCTGGAACTGTGTTTATCATCTTGATCCCTCTATCAGCACAATAATCTGCAAACTCCTTGCTGATGTATTCACCACCGTTGTCGGACTTCAAGCACTTAACCTTCAAATCAGTTTCAAGTTCAACAGCAGATTTCCATTTCTTAAAAGTATCGAAAACTTCAGATTTATGTTTAAGAAAATAAACCCATACCTTGCGTGTTGAATCATCAATGAAAGTCACAAAGTAACGAGCTCCACCAGGTGAAGCTACTGATGTCGGTCCATACACATCTGAATGGATCAGCTCCAACTTCTGAGTTTTTGGTGCTCTCCCTTTCTTTAGAAAAGTAACCTTCTTTTTCTTCCCGAGAATGCACGGTTCACAGAATTCAGACTCGACATGCTTTAATTCTGGAAGCTTTCCCTTGGCAACAAGCATCTTCATCCCCTTTTCACTCATGTGACCGAGTCTTTGATGCCATAACTTTGACTTACTCGGCTCACTAGACACTGCATTTACTCCGTCAGTTGGTACTTCTACCATGTACAAGGTGCCTGTCTTCTTCCCTCTAGCGACAACCATACTGCCTTTGACAACTTTCCATTGTCCTTTACCGAAGTAAACATCGTATCCCTGATCATCAAGCTGACCGATGGATATTAACATCCTCTTCAAACCCGGAATAACCCGAACATCTTTCAGGATCCAGATTGTTCCCAATGATGTCTTCAACTCTATGTCTCCAATCCCTGTAATGTCTAGACTGTAATTATTAGCCAAACGAACTTTACCAAAGTTACCTGTTCGTAGATTCTTCATCTTCTTCGTGCTAGACGTAGCATGAAATGATGCTCCTGAATCCATAATCCAATCTTCAACAGTATTTTCGACACAGCAGATAAGAGCATCTTCTGAGTCTGAGGCTGTGGCAGCATTTACCTCCTGTTTATCTCTAGAAGGTTGTGTGCACTGACTTCTGAAATGACCAAATTCCTTACAGTTCCAACACTGTATATCTTTTCTTGGCTTTGCAGGTCTCGACTTGCTTCTTCGTTTAGACTTCGACCTTCCCCGGTTTCCTCCTCTATTGATATTTCTCCATCTTCCTTCAGTACTGAGCAACGAGCTTGTTTCTCCAGAGTTCCTCCTTCTGGAATCCTCATTCAGTATCAAATCCCGAACCTTACTGAATGTGAGTGTCTCAATCGATCCAGTGATTGCTGTGATCGTTCCTGACCAGCTGTCAGGTAATGATGACAATAATAGACAAGCTTGTAATTCATCATCTATTTTAAAATTCACCGACGACAAACGTGTCAAATGAGATTTAAATAGATTAATATGCTCAGTGACAGAACTTCCCTCTTTCATTCGAGTGTTGACTAACTCCCGAATTAAGAACACCTTATTTGCGGGAGACGGCTTTTCGTACATATTGGTCAAAGCTTCCATAATTCCACGCGCCGTGGTTTGCTCCATAATGTTATACGCAACATTCATGGACAATGCAAGCCGTATCGTTGACATCGCCTTCTTGTCAATCAATGCCCAATTATTCGGTACTGGTGTAGGAGGAGGTTCTAGAGCAGCATCTAACTCCTTCTGTATAAGCAAATCTTTAATTTGCATCTTCCACCATCCAAAATTTTTCCCATCAAATTTATCAATCTTAATTTTACCGTCTTCTTCCATTAATAACAAATTAACAAATAACTACTAACCAAACAGGTTCGTACTGCTAAATGGTAATTTATGGAAGTAATATACGAAAGCAAGAAACTTATCTTTTCGAGCTTTGAACGACGATAAACAACCAAGTTGTGAATGATGGAGACTTTGTGAAAAAGTGCAGGGACCTCTTTTGTCAATAAGGAAACTTGATTTTTTTCTTCAAAAAAGAAAGGAACACCTTTCTTTCTTCCACCTGTACGCACAGAAAGCACAGAAAGATTCCCTTCAAAAGAAAGAAACACCTTTTCTTTCTTCCCTTCTTCCCTTTGAGCAGACCACCAAAAAAAAACTTGCTTTCTTCTCCCACTATCTTCTGTTTTTATCTTTCTTCAAACAACACACACTCACTTCTCACAACCGCACCCCAAAATCAACCCAACAGCAAGACCAACTCCGAACAGCAGCAATAACTATCAAAATCCGGCAAATCTTGCCGGAATCGAACCTTGTACGGCGGCGGTTTCCTGGAGCAGAACCAATTAGATCAACAATTAACCTCCAATTGGCAAACAATAAGCAGCAGCGGTTGTTTTTGTTGCTGTCGGCGGCGGAGTCGTGTTGCGGTTCCGGTGGAGGGTCGTGTTGCTTGAGCAGCGGCAGCGGCTCGGCGGCGGTGGCGCAGTGGCGGTCGGCGGAGGCGGCAGCCGGCTGTTGGTTCAGAAAACCTTGAACCGCAGCTTCTTAAACCGGTAAGTCTTCTGCTTCTTCTTCACCTCTGTGTTTAGTTCGTGTGAATCTGTCAAGAGCCTGAGCTCTGATACCAGTTGTTAGGTTATCACGACACACACAAACACAAACACGATGATTTACGTGGTTCGGTCTAAACTGACCTACGTCCACGGGGTAACTGGAAGTTTGTATTTCTTAGAGATGATTTTGAGGGATACATTTACAGATACAAATCAATCCTATTTATAGGACAACAAAAGAAGAAAACCATTCAGAAAACAAGGTGCCTGGAAACATGGATGTCTAAAGCCACAAAAGAATGGATGTTTCTCCTTTTCCTTTTTGACCAATTTGTTTGCCACTGTTGAATTGGTGGCTTCACCTACTCAACATTATATCATATATGTTCTCCTTTTTCTGCATGCATCAAAGAAACTAAATATGAAGGTTCATATAATAAATGCTTAGACAAAGAAACTTAGAGGTGTTATAGGTGTTAGTTCAGGCCCTTTAGAAACACACGATATGTACACACAGAATGACTTGTTACCCAAAAAGTGTTCCGACTCTTTTAAATAAATTGATACTAAGTTACAATGGTTAACAAAACACAAACCTTGACTCCTTTATAAAGCCTAACAACCTATTAACAAACTCCACTAACTTTAAAAAATGCCTAGAGACTAGGAGCCACAACGCCCATTACTTGAACCACTATCTAATTTTAATAAACATTAAATAAACATGTCATATTAAAACAAACTAACTTTTGCTCCCGACCCTACCCGTGAACAAACTCGAATAATTCAACAATATGACCAGTAGAGGAGACAATTCCATCCCTTGTTTTAAAAATAGGATGTACTTGGGTCACACCATAGGGGTTCGGTGGGTTAAAGGTCGCCCAAATACTGTTTATAAGGCATACCTTCAAAAAAAGACGAACTTTCTCAGTTTGAAATTAGTCTGTAACAATTGAAGTTACAGGTGTCAGTCCACAGCCCATTGCAGTCCCTAATATCTGAAACACCGGATAACTAATTGAAAATCCACATTGATTACAGATTTATGTACGTACATACATTTCAGATAAATTAACTTACAACAACATCAGAGCAACACCTACTTCCTGATCAGTCAAACTACTGTAAATAAGAAGTTGAAAACAGATACAAGAGTTGAACTAAATACCCCCATCCCCTCCCCCATCCTTACAACAACATCGATTTCATCATCATGTTATGTCCATGTAATCTCACGTCTATGATAAACACTGTTTATTTACTCTCTTTATTTAAGACTTAAAATCTTGAGTATTAGAAAGAACTTGAAGCAAACCAAAATCTTTAAAACAAATAAGCTAGGTCTGAGACGATTTTTGCAGAGTCCATCCTTTTTAGTTGTCAAAATCAGATTACAATTAAGTTTCAAATACCTACAAGAAACTTACGTACGTATGTGTTTAAAATAAGGCATAAGTTAAAAGGACAAAGAACTGAAGTGTTACCTGAATGAGAAAGAAGCTAGGGCGGATGAGAAGAACCTGTTGCATGCCGTCGTAGGGTGTGGCGGAGGAAGTGGTGGAAACGGTAGCCGGAGGAAGCAACCGTTGCCGGAAACGTGAAAACGACGAAGCGGACGACCGTTTCACTGATTTCACCTGCGACTTGTTGATATATGGTGGTGGTGGTGCAGTGGCAGAAGGTGTTGCCGTCGTTATTATTGTGATTTCACGGCTAGGGCAGAGGAAGGGGAAACAGAGGAATATGATATGATGAGGGATATAATAATTTCTGGTTCCACAGGGAATTGAATAGGCATCGTTGATATATATAACAAATAAAGGGTATTGAGAGAGACGTTGGAGGGTTTGAGAAGCCTAATTAGGGTTTGATTGATTGCAATCAGGACCCGTTAGCAAATCCGATTTTTAGTGATATAATAATAATAACCAATCAGAATGGATCTAATTTCTTCGATATGGAAACCAAATCAGGTTTCTGATTCGGTACGGGGACGTCGGTTCCAACGGTCCAATCCTACGCGCTTCTTTTTTATTGAATTAATTAAATGTTTAAATGAATTTAAGTTATTCTATATAAAAAATAGATTATTATTATTATTCCTAATGCATAATTTGTTGATAAAACTAGATGAGGAAATAAAATTATTGAACGGTTAACCAAAAAAGAAAGCACTTTTTTTTTACTCTAATTACTATGCGTGAAAAGTTGGTGAGTCCATCCTGACACGAATCAAAAAGAAAACTTGATTTGAACCAAACAAACTACCAGACATATGAACTCGGACCTAAACGTGAAAATTTCACATGTTGACACAAACACGACTATTGTTGATCCTTAATATTTAAAGTTAAATATAAGATATGAAGAGTTAGGATTTGTTTATGTTAAATATAAGATATGTTTAATTAATATAATATATAATTGAAATTACGTATAAGTAAATAATTTAATTAAAATAAAATTTTTATTGCTTTGAAAATATTTCTTTTCTTTTTCAATATCCCGTTGGTTAAAAACTCACGCTTTGTTTTGTAAAAAGTTGTTTTATGTAAAACTTTTAAAATTCAAAAAGATTGATTTTAAATATTTTATAATCTAAAAAAGTTTCATTGTTTTAGAAAAAAATCATAGTTTTAGATAAATTTGATTTCGAAAGAATGTTTATTTAATCAAAATATTTAGTTTTTGTTTAATAAAAAAATCTCTTTTAAAAGGTAATTAACTAAAAAAGGACTTGGATTTTTAGAAGTTATTGATTCAAAAGAACTTTGATTTATAATAATGAGAGAAAGAGAAATTCAAAATTTAAAAATTTAATTTTTTAAAATAGAAAAAACAGGTTAGACGGGAAAATAAATGAGAAAGTGGTTGTTAGAATGTCACTAGTAGTAAGCCGAGGGCGTTGCGACGGACGAGTTAAAACCATGTCAAGCAACATCAATAACACATCACCGTCAATAACCACCAATACTCACAAAACTCATATTTAAAAAATAAAAAAGCAAAAAAAAAGATAAAACTGAACAAAAATTAGACATAAAAACATTGAAACAAACAAACAAACATAAAAGATCTAGAACAATATGTGTCAAAATATATAAAAGTATTAGATTAAAATAAAAAAAGTTAAAGATTAAAAAAGAGCTCCATACAACCCACTATACACATGATACAATCCACAATACATAACCAAGTTGATAATTAGTATTAGATAAATATGTCAAAAAGTGTAAAGAGTTATTATAATAATAATAATAATAATTTTCGCACAAGCAATACATGACCAATGATATAACATGTACCATATGATTTTTCCATGTCATATAAGTTGATTACATAAATCACCTCACGTATGAAATGTCATTAAACTTTATCAAACTTTAATTATCAGTTAACTATTTATATATAATCGAGCCGGGGGTCTCTTTGAAAGCGATCTCTCTACCTATCTGGATAGAAGAAAGACTTGCCACCACCTACCCTCCCCAGACCCTACTCTTGAGTGGGATATACTGGGTTTGTTTGTTTGTTTGTTTGTTTATTTATTTATAACTATCATTAATTAAGGCTCCCGCATTGCACTGGGGGCGTGCCTAGTAGCACCAATGTCACACTAGTGTTAGTCGAAAAACTTGTATTGAAAAAGAAAATAAAAAACGAAAAAAGTAAAAACGCACGAAAAGTAGATATAAAAACATTAAAACATTAAGTAACTTTGTAACTGCCTCGCCTCAAGGCGTACACCTCAAGCGATTTTGTAAACCAAGGTCAAAACTGAAAACTAACTTCAAGGTAGCTATGTTATATTAGTGATCAAATATGTGTAAATTATTATTCAAGCTGCGAATGAAAAATTAGTAAAACTACCAACACAAACTATTCCTAGTTCCTAGTTTTGAATATACCATTACCAGCCTTCTTCTACAAAATAAGTTATAGAAGACAGCTAACAGTCTAACACCCATTCTCTACACATCATGCTAATATACAACTGTAGATTACTTTTATAATATAAGACAAAACTAAAACATCTCTGAGTTCGGAATTATGCACCCAGTAAACGAATTAGTTTACCAACCACAATTCCTACAACTAAAACTAAACGAGAGGGATTTAAAAGAAACGAAAAAAAGTGAATAAAACTTACCATGTCTTAACTTTTGGAGCATGAACAAGACATTGGTCTATTTTTTGATTCATCTCTTGAATGAGAGCAAGATCTTTGTGTGTTCTCTATATATGAAATATTACAGAATCATAAGAAATATAACAAATATATACATTCCAAATATGCATGTCGCTGAGATTGTATAATTAATTGTGTCCTCTCGTTCTGTCGTAACCTTTCCCTCTACACCGGCAAGCAAATTAGATAACAAGGTGATAGATAAGCCTTTAAGAAAGGAAACAAATTTGCAAAACGTCACCTAATGAAACCAAATAGAAAGAGGTGTTTAAAGGAGGAAATAGACCAAAACATTAATAATGAAAATTACCAAATAGCCAAATAATGCTATACACCCAATCATAAACTTGACATTGAATTACTAAAAGGGAAATTCAAAACAATATTCTACGGTATTAACATGACTAAAATAGGTTGCCAATAAGAACGATGAAAACTCAAAAATTTGTGTACAACTGAAGCATCATGGCTATAAAGAAATGAAGTAGTAGAAAAACAAGTCAAATTTATCAAAAAAAAAAAAAGGAGGGGGGCTTTGTCATTCCTCGTGATATAGTAAATGTTAGTAACAATAGTGAGTGTATTTATGAAACATACAATACATTAAACAAGTTTTAGAGAACACAAAAAGGATTAAAATGATATCTTTTTGTTTACAAATGAAGAAAGGCATCCAACATCAATGTCCCTTGCATGCCCAACTGCCTGAAGCACATAATTTATGTTCCTTAATAAAATATTAGAGAAGAAATAATAACCAAAAAGCAACAAGAATTAAAATTTGTAAAATAACAACGATTTAACCTGTGCTAGTCATTGCTTGAACAAGCGTAACAGGAAAAACATCAATAGTCACGAGAGAAAAAATTTGTTAGGATATGCAAAAAATAATAACTTAAAGCTAACAATATTCAATTGGCTAATCAAATACCTAGAACTTAGTTATTTAAGCAGCAAATAGTAACTTAGAGGTAATATCTTCAATTGGCTAATCAAATACCTGGAACATAGTTATTTCAGCAGCAAATGAAAAATAAATATGACTATCAAAACAAGTAATTCACAGATGAAGATTCATCCTTACCTTCTTCTACACACAAATAAACTACAAATGTCAGCTCAGACCCACTCTCAGCAGTATGATGCTTATATAGCCTAAAATTACCTTTTTAGAAAAAAAAAACACATAACAAAACCAAAAGATCTCTTTAAGTTCTGTTGGGTTTGTAAAGGCTTTGGACTTGGACCCATGTTTATTTTCTTGTTCACTAGGTTGTTAACCCTAATTAGTCATAATATATACTATACCATGTATTTGTAATTGTTGGTTCAGGCCCTAAATACACACAACTCACTCACGTAATATGATCTATGTTAGATAAATTTTGTGTTAAGATATTTATTTGGAATACTAACACTGAAATTCACTATAGTAAACCATGCCGCCAAAAAGAAACACTCAACCTGTCAGGAGAACAGCTCAAGTGGGGCGACCTAGAACCAGACTTGGGGAAAAACACCTGTAAACCCTGTGAACCCTGATACCACTGAGAATGATAGGATATCTCAGATAGTAGCCCAGCAAGTAGAAGCTACTTGCCTACCCTAATTAATCAACTTCAGCAAAACCTGAATTTTGGAACTACCTCAAACCCACCAACCGGGCCTGAAACATAAACATGGAACAACAACAGGAAGAAGAAATCTTAGATGGAATGTCAAAAAGATGTTCCTACAAAACCTTTATGTCCTGTAGACCTCGGGAATTTGATGGAAAAGGAGGAGCTGTACAAGCTTTAAGATGGCTAGATGACATGGAAGGAGTTCTGGAAATTAGCAACTGTGCTGAAAATCTCAAAACACTGTTTGCTTCACATTCCTTAAAAGGAGAAGCCCAATCCTGGTGGAAGATGGAAGTGCTCACTAAAGGTAAGAATATTATGAATAACCTGAGTTGGGAAGAATTCAGGAAACTGATAATAGAAAAATACTGTCCCTATAATGAGATAGAAAAACTAGAAACTGAATTCCTAGCCTTAGAAATGAAAGGTGCAGCACATCGGGAGTACACTGATAGGTATAATGAACTATCTAGGTTAGTACCACACTTGATAACCCTGGAATCCAAAAGGATAGGAAGGTATATTTGGGGATTAGTGCCACAAATAAGGGGATTAGTGAAATCTGCTAGAACCAAAACCTTTCAGGAAGCAGTAATCTTGTCAGGAAGTCTGACAGATGAAATGATCAGGAATGGATCATTAAGTCACCAACAGGTAGGAGAAAAGAGGAAATGGACTGAAAACCATTCTGGAAAGAGATTTGGTGAAAGTTCTCAGAAAAGAATAAACCGATCTCCACCAAGAAACTTTTTGGAACAACTCAAGAAAAGAAATTAGAAGAACCACCACAGTGCAATATCTGTCAGAGATATCATACAGGAAACTGTATGACAGTGGTGTGCTATAACTGCAAAAGGAAGGGACACGTTTTCCGAGACTGTAAAAAACCCTACTAGCAATAAAACCGTCTGCTTTCAATGTGGAAGTGAAAGTCATTTCCGGAACGAATGTCCACAATGAAAGGGTAAGGCTCCAGCTAACCAGAACAACCCTCGTGGAAGAGCTTTCGTGATACAAGCTGACGAAGTTCGTCACAAACCAGAAGTAGTTACGGGTACGTTCCTTATCAATAACCAGTACGCTAAAGTATTATTCGATACAGGAGCAACCCGCAGTTTTGTCTCACATACTATTAGACCATCAATTAGTCTAACATTTGAAAAATTACGTGACCATTATGTGATAGAATTAGCTAATGGTAAGATAATTGAAGTTGACAAAATCATTCCTAATTGCATCTTAAATTTAGATGAGTACTGTTTTGATATAATCTGATACCTATTAAGTTAGGAGGATTTGATATCGTAGTAGGAATGGATTGGTTAAGTGCAAATCATGTTGAAATCATCTGTGATAAGAAAATGATTAAGATTCCTTTGATTAAGGAAAATAAAATTCTCTGTATTTATGGTGATAGGCCATGTAATATTGTGAAACTGATTACTTGTGAAAAGGCACGAAAGTGTCTTAACAAGAATTGTTTAGCATTTTGATTCATATTGTTGATATACAACTTGATAAGGAAAATTGGAAAGTATTCCTGTTATAAATAAATATGTTACTGTGTTTCCTGATGAATTACCTGGATTACCACCCCCTCGTCAGATAGAATTTAAAATAGAATTGTTATCAGGAACAACCCTTATTGCCAAAGCACCTTATCGTTTAGTACCAACTGAGATGAAAGAACTCATGACTCAGTTACAGGAATTGTTAGATAAAGGATTTATACGTCTTAGTGTATCACCTTGGAAAGCACCAGTCTTATTTGTTAAAAAGAAGGATAGAACCTTTAGAGTATGTATTGATTATAGGGAATTTAATAAGGTTACCATAAAGAATAAGGTCTCCACTTCCTAGAATTGATGATCTGTTTGACCAACTACAAAGGATCTAGTTATTTCTAAAAAAAAATAAACTTAAAATCTGGAAATCATCAATAAGAGTACAGGAAAAAAAAAGATATTTCTAAGACTGCATTCAGGACTAGGTACGAACATTACGAGTTTCCTGTAATACCATTTGGGTTAACTAATATTCAGATAATTTGATTTATTTGCATAAGTATTGGGTAATGGGTTTTGGTGAATCATGGAGGATAATGGCTAAGAACATTATAATTGCAATAAATAAGTAATAACACCTGGCCACTGTTATTTCTTGTCTATTAATACTATTATGTTCTGAATCATAATCCCTCATGTGAATACTAAATTCCTGCTCCCTGCATTGAAAAATTTTGGAGACAGAACCTATCTGAAAATATTTCCCTCTAAAGGAATCTTTCAGTTTAGGAAATCTAGTAAAACTGAACCCTAGGTACATGGGTCCATTTAAAGTTATTAATAGAATTGGTCCTGTAGCATATAGGTTGGAATTACCACAAGAATTAAGTGAAGTTCATAACACTTTCCATATGTCCAACCTCAAGAAATGTTTAACCAATGAAACCCTGGTTGTGCCAATACAAGAAATACAAGTTGATAAAAAACTGCATTTCGTAGAAGAACCGATAGCTATCGTAGGAAAAGAAATAAAGAAACTAAGAAGAAGAAACATTCCTATAGTCAAGGTCAAGTGGAATGCAAAAAGTGGACCAGAATACACCTGTGAAAGAGAAGATAAAATCAAAAACAAGTACCCTCACCTATTTGGAGGTAATATTTAGTTAGACTTCTAAAAACATACTCCACAGAATTTCGGGACGAAATTCTTTTAACAGGGGGAGAATGTAACAACCCTAGAATTTTTATTTATTTATTTATTATTTATTATTAGAAAACTTCATATATATTTTATATGCATATTAAGACAAATTAAAATAAATATATATGTGTGCATAAGATATACATGTTTATATGTATATATAGGTATGTTTTCACGTATGCATGTTACATGCATGTACGTATATTACTAGTATGGATAAATGAAGGTTTATGTGCCCGAAAATTATACATACGTGTACATATATACAAACTTTTACGTGTACATATACGACTACATAAATTCATAAAATGATTTGAGTGATGTATTATATAGATATATACCTACGAGTACAACTATATATCTAAAATAAAATCTAATTAAAACTCACATATATATATATATCTAGTTGAAAAATTCATATATGCATATATATATACACAAACTCACGGGCATGTATCCATGTATATATAAACTTATGCCCGGGTGTATATATATATATGAGACCACTCACAAGCAAATATATATATATACATAATGAACTCACGAACCCACACACATACATGTATATGCTACGGGTATACATATATATATCTACCCAAAAAGAATTAATTAAATCAAAGGTACTACAAACTACCTACCCTAAACACCACCACTCCCCTATACCTATTTTTAAATATACCAACCCAAACTACCTTGTTTGCTTTTTCTTCCTTAAACCCGAAACCACCCTTATCTCTTTACCCCTCGGTTTGAAGCTTTGAAACCACTATAGGCTCTTCATCATTACAAGGAATGTTGAGATTCCACCTTGGATATCTCCCATTCACATTGGGAGTCAACACCTAGAGAGTCTAGGCTTCCAACTAAGCCATGAAGAACATGAAGGTGGCAACCTCTCGGATGAAGGGGGATAAGGGTGTGCCACCTATCAAACTCACATTAATGAATCACCCCTCTCTCTAGCCTTTAAAAACCGTAAGTTTTTGGAGCACAACAAACACCCAAATCTACTCTCTTCTCTCGGTTTCCATTTCAAACACCTTCTAACATCATCATCTCTCGGTCTTTTCTTTTGCAACCTTCATACCCGATCATCATCATCATCACTCGATCTTCTTCTTTTGCAAACATACCATCAAGCACCATCGATCACCATCACCATCATCTCTGCCTTTTCTTCTCAAACACACACCATCACCTACGGCTATAACAACAAAACACACCACCACCCGACAACATCATCATCTTAACCAAGTCAACAACAGCATCTACAATCACGACAGCTTGTTCTTGGATTCCAGGAAGGAAGAACATCAGTAACACACATCTCTTAAGGTAATTAAAGAGATTAATTTACATATATGTTACATCTATACATATATATACATACATACCGATGTATATATGTATGTATGTAATTACCAAAAACCCTCCTAAAAGGTCTTGAAACCTTAAAACTTGGGTAACAAGGTTTCAAAATCCAGAAACCTTATGTTTTTACAAAAATATATATATTTAAATTCTTATAAAAATCAAATAAATATTTATTGAAAGCAATTGTGGGAATAAACATGTAAAATACTTATTCTTATACTGAAATAATAAACTGGAGAAGTTGGTATAATTTTGATAAACCAATTAATTTATACAAATTATTTTATAAGAAAATAGGTGAAAAAGGCCAAAAATATAAATAAATCCGATAAAATTATGATAAATTCTCAGAATGATTAATTTAAGGTATAATAGCTTCTGGAATTATTTCAGAATTTTATACCTTATTATAATTTAAATACGAATTTTTGTATGATCTGTAATAAATAAATAGCAATAAATACTTAAAGGACATGATAAATCTGGATAAAATCATGGATGAAATAATAACACATCTAGTACAGAATATATAAATTTCATGAATTATGGAATAATATAACTATTTTTGTTAAATATTATAATTATTGAAGAAATTACAGAAGCTATTATAATATGATTTGATCTATGAAATAAATATATGTTGTTTAATTATATGTAATAAGTATTCTTTAAAAATATTGGAATTTTTAATAAACAGAAACTATTTTTAACTATTTATTGAAACTTTATAAAATTTACAGAAATTAATCTGTCAATAGTTAAATTCTATAAAAATTATATGTTGTTTTTGGACTGTTGGACAAAAATATATGGACTTATTAGGACTGATGGGACAATATTGGACATTTTGATGAATATTTGGACTATTATGAGAAATGATAGAAATTATTCTGATGACATTGGGACTGTGATTTAATTATATGTTGTTCTATATATTATTTGAAGTTGTATGTAAAAATATGAGAATTTATTTACTGCAGTAACTAATTTTATGAATTTTTGTGATTTTGTAGATTTTATAACAAATAATATGTTGGGAAATAAATTCTACAAAAATTACAGAAGATTCTAAAAATATTGAACTAATTTCTGTAAGAAATTGGTGATTTTTAGAGAAACAAAGCTATATTTGAGTTATTTTTGTAATTTACAAAGTAAATTACATTATTTTCAAGAAACAATTAAAAGGGTAATTTTAGAGGCCCGAAGATGTTTCTATCTTTACAGTCAATAAAAACCAGAAAAAGATTTGGAGTATATTCTAACACTGTGAACTATTTTATTAGGTTCAAGTGAAGAATACGGTGAGTTCATAGCCCCATTTTCCAACCGTTTTGGTATTCAGTAAACATTTTGGGGGAAAAAGCATACAAATTGTGGTTGATGTATTATTTTTACTTGAGTTAACTTACTGTCATTTGTGATACAACCATTAGTTCGAATGAGGAACCGTCTGGTAATGTTAGTAGCGCTACTTAGGGAATTAGTATCAACCGGATGAGGGCTGTTACTATTTCCCTGTATCTAACCGGAATGAGGGTTAGGATACAATATTACTTGATCTTGTGAATTATTTCGTGACAGTATGATTATGTTGTGCAGGTTTGGTTGTAACAAATACATCAACAAAAATAACTTTCGTTATATAAACCTATGAAACTCACCAACATCTTTGTTGACTTTGTTAAGTATGCTTTTTCAGGACAAAATGAGTAATAGTTGTGATTGTAGCTTCGAAGTCCATAACGGACAAGGTGAAGTTGTGGAAAGAGTCTGTGTGACCATAACCGTCAACATCATTGACGGGAGTGTGTTTATGGATTAAGAAGACATGCTGTAGTTAAAAGTAGTTAGAATTACATCAGATTTTTGAAAACTTATGTAATAGATGTAATTTCTCGAATATTATGAATAAAGCATGTCATAAGTTGTTGTTTTATTTAATGATATTTCTACGTGTTATTCCGCTATAATTAATACACTCTGATAAAAGCTAGTTACACCCGAACATCGTTTCACGCTTCCGCCGGGATGTGACAGCTTTGGACTTGGACCCATGTTTATTTTCTTGTTCACTAGGTTGTTAACCCTAATTAGTCATAATATATACTATACCATGTATTTGTAATTGTTGGTTCAGGCCCTAAATACACACAACTCACTCACGTAATATGATCAATATTTGAAATGTTCTGGACTTTTTCTATTACTTCAAAAAACAAAAGAGATACAAGACTTATAAAGGAAATAAAACCAACTTAAACAACCTACGTAAATTTTGCATCCATGATCTCCATGTGCCATATTCTCCCAATTTTCCAAGTATTCTCCATATTACTTGGTCAAACTATTGACTAAATCACATTAATGAGTAGACAATTGATGACCCACTCAAAAACCCTTTAACCCGTGACCCGTTAAAGAAACCGATTAACCCAACATTCACCCCCTTAATCGGTTTGTTCATATTGTTCACTTTCTTCACCATAGCATTGAATCACGATCTTCTCGAACCATCTCGACCTTTTCCGGACACCCGATCTTCATCCCGGTTACGTCCAAGTCTTCTCGGTTCAACCCGAATCATGGTCACCACACTTGCAACATCTCACATGGCATCCCGTTGGAATCCCGTTCATTAACGTCTTGACTCTTCACGGATCAACGACCTCTTCCCCGGTCACATCCAAAGCCACCGACTTGAACTCCAACGCCATAATGTTAACACCGTGTAGTTTCTTCAATCTCTTACCTTTCTTTTTTTCTCAAGACAAGCATAACCTTCACCGATCACCTTGCTCAAAGAGGCTTCTCCACCGACCAAGAAAACAAAGCCACCGCCTTCTACCGCTTTCTTTCTCCTGCCAAACGAACCGAACCCAAAGCCACCTGCTTTGACGGATCCTTTCTGCCCATTTTTCACGCACATACGTCGGTCTCCTCTTGCTATGAATCAAGCTGATCAAGGCACACAAATCCTTTCAGCACTTCTGCCAGAAACACCATTAAACAACAGCAAAATGTTGTTTTTTTTATGACTCAATCAGAACCACATTCCTAGCAATTACCAAACATCGATCAACACTAACGGCCACAAAACATCGATGTTCATCACGGTCACTCCCGTTGTCTCTACCGGCACTTCTCCGTGACAACGCCTGACCCGAACACCCTTCTCGTTACCGTCTTCTGCTGTTGAACACTCCCTAAACAGCCCCGGTTCCCTGCTGTGTTTGCCCTGCAGCGAAGGGCTGCCATTCGACGGTCGACTCTCAAACCAGCCTTCTCCGTCTCTCGAGCCTTAGGCTCTGATACCAAATGTTGGTTCAGGCCCTAAATACACACAACTCACACTCACGTAATATGATCAATATTTGAAATGTTCTGGACTTTTTCTATTACTTCAAAAAACAAAAGAGATACAAGACTTATAAAGGAAATAAAACCAACTTAAACAACCTACGTAAATTTAGCATCCATGATCTCCATGTGCCATATTCTCCTAATTTCCCACGTATTCTCCATATTACTTGGTCAAACTATTGACTAAATCACATTAATGAGTAGACAATTGATGACCCACTCAAATGACCCGTGAACCCTTTAACCCGTGACCCGTTAAAGAAACCGATTAACCCAACAGTAATCTTTGAACTAAGCAAATAAAAGAAAACCCTAGTTGCAGCCCGTGGATGTAAGTCACACCGATCGAACCACGTTAAATCCTTGTGTTGTTTAATTTCTTTTTGCCTGATATTCGTTTGTGTTCTTGTGTTGGTTCCGCTTCGCCGCTTGAAATCTAACAAGTGGTGTCAGAGCTTTGGCTTATTGAACATACGGTTGCACGGATAACGTTAAGCAAAAGAAAGAAATCACATTTGTTTCTCTCTTGAATTTTGTACCATCTAAACAGAGAAAGGAATTAAGGTTTCCTTATGTTGATGCTTTGGTACGTAAACTCAAAAGAAAAAAGAGGTTTTGTTTGTTTGTGGGTCTATTTTGACTAATAGTTTTTTTTTGTGATTGCCCGATTGATTGCGATTGAGATCAAGTACTGGGTTACTACTATTTGAAGGCGCCTATTAAGGTTTGGTCAAGAACTATTGAATTCGTCAGGTAAATGTCAGGGTTTTGTGTTTTTAAGTTTCAATTATTTTGAAGGATTATTATCAACTGTTTAGTGAAATGTGTTTTGTGAAAGAAAAATATTTTTGGCTTTAGATTTGTCTGCAAAGGTTATTTATAGAAGCAAATCGATCAATTGACAGTGTTCGATAGAACAGTCATCAAGTTCAAGCTCGTGCCATTGTTGTGTTTGTTTATTGTTTTGATTTGCTTCTTGTATGCGGTTTGAGATGGTTGAAGATGAGAAGGTTGAGACCAAGAAATTTAACTTTTTTATTTCAAATTGCTGAAAAATGCAAGTAGAAGCATTGTTATGTCAAAATGAGTTGGATATGGTACTAGGAGAAAAACCTGCGAAAATAGAACAGGCTGATTGGGAATCAAATGACAAAAAGGCTTATGCACTTATTATATTGGCTTTGATGAAAATGTTGCTTTTAACATCATTAAGGAAACCACGGCTCGTGGTATGATGTCTTCTTTGTCAAATATGTATGACAAACTCTGCGGCGAATAAAGTGTTCTTGATTCGGGAGCCGGTGAACACAAGGATGAAACAATGAAGCTCATTGACTGATCATATCAACAATCTAAATTCAATCTTAACAAGACTTTTATCTGTTGGAATTATGTTTCACGATGAAATTCAGGCTCTACTGTTGTTTCGTCTTTACCTAATAGTTGGTCTTGAACTGTGACTGCAATTTCAAGTTCTATGTGAACTACGGGTTTTACTCTTGATGGTATTCGAGATCTAATTATGGGTGAAAATGTTAGAAGAAGGAACTCAAGGCAGCGTTTGGTATGTAGGAATAAGAGGTGGAATGGAATAAACCATTGAAGGTGAATGAATAAATACAGGTTTGCATGATGAAGGTAATGGAATGAACCATTACATATTTGATTCCATTCCCTCAAATTCATTCCATCCACCCCCACCCTTTTCTTTTTTCATTCCATCCATTCTTTCATCATTAGTCATCACCACCACCCACTCAACCACCACAACAACCACCACCCGCCACCAAGATCATTCATCACCGGTAACCACCACCACCGACCACCACCAGCCACCACCAACTACAGGCTACTTCTGTCACCGCCAACCACCGGCAAGCCGCGACCGCTCACCACCGGCAAGGCGTGACCGCCCACCAACCGCGGCGCCGGCCACCAACCGCGGCAAGCCGACCAACGCCAACCACCAGCCGCGCTGTCAACCGCCGTCGGGAACCCGCGCCGGCCACCACCACCAAAAACCACTGAAGGCCACCGCCTCCTGTAACATCGCGTATTTTGTGTAATAAAAGTTAAAATTTTATTCGTCGATGTTGATAATTACAATAATTATAATAATAATAATAATAATAATAATAATAATAATAATAACAATAATAATGAAAATAACATTAATAAATAATAACAATAATAATAATAATAAAAATACAATTGTTTATAGAAATATATATTTTTAAATCAAGTGCAGGGGGTATTTTGAAATTTATGAAACTTAAAAATTAAGTTTCTAGCATAAAATATAAACAACCTAAACTACAGGGGGCCAAAGTGTAAATTTTTTTTAAAACCCCTTCTCCCCCGTCGACACCCGTTTTTCCGGCGACTCGCCGGCGAGATTCCGGCCAAACTCCGGCGAAGCCGAAAACAACAAAATTTCATCATTTCAACTCGCAAAACCGGTTCCAATACCCTCGTGGATTAGATTCGAACCTAAGGCAACCATTAAACACGTTTAAACTTCGAGAAATTCGGATCCAAAGCCACCACATCGAACTCACAAGATCCCCGTCCAAAATCAGTCAAATTATTCCAATTTGAACCCACAATCACACCGAAAGTGTCCTTGGATCCAATCTAGATTGAATTCCAACACAAAACGTGTTGAATAAGTCAAATTAACGGCTAAAAATTCTCACTTTAACTTCGGATTCTATACACCTCATAAACCCACTCAAACAACATCAATAAACAAATTAAAGCTGCAAAATCGATCATTTTACATACCCAACCGAACTCTGATTTCAATTTCACTAAACACAAACATAAACACTGAAATCACACATCATCTTCATCGCGACCTGCAACTCACTCGAACCCCACCTTCGGAATTTCAAAACCTGAAATTGATTAGGGGCTTTCACTCTCGATCATCATCCAAAGCTTCGTACAAATTTAATTTGATTATCATCACGGTTTGAGCAACATTCGATCGACACCTAGTCTCGGACCTATCTCGAACTCAAACTCATTGAATACACCATCTTAACAGGTAATTAATACATCTATAAACTCGGTTTTTCATGGGGAATAAAAGCCCCATGATTTCAGTAGCAATAATGATCGAATCGGGGTTCAATGGACGGGATTCGATCTAGGGTTCATATGGTGATTTGGGATTGAAGCAGATGGTGTTTAAAAGAATTAAAGGCTGAGAGTTATCGCAGCCACGACCTTTGGTTCACCGGTTCCCACGCTCTAACTCAAACAGAAGGTCCCGGGTTCGACCCCGGGCACCTACATTATTTTTTTTAAGGCCTTTTAAGCCTTTAAAAATTCAAAAAAAAATTCTAAAAATCATAAAAACATTTTCACAAACATAACAAATTTTTAAAACCACTTAACTACTTTCTGAAATTTATTTTTATATTTTATTCATTTTTAATTGTTTTAAACAAATAAATAACTAATTATATTTTCTACCAATTAATAATTAGTGTATAATATATAATTATACAATAAATAGATTGAATCCAATATATATACATAGGTATATATTATCCAATTATCAAAACAATTTTTATTTGATTAAATTACATGTATATAATTTTATATAATCGTATACAATTTATAACTCGTGTATATACTTAACATACAATATATAGTTAAGTTCACTTATGTATAAATGTATTATATACATATAATCATGTATATAATTATACATATAATTACTTGATTATATATAATTATGAATATAATTATACATATACAATTATTAATAAATTGTATAAATGTATAACTTACACGTATAAATTTATTAAAGTTCTTGACATAATCATTTTCAATAAATTCGTTTATTTCAAGACATTTCAAACCGAATAAAATTTATCAATTTAAACTACCATAGAAATCCTAATACATTCCCAAATTCCCAAATCGTTATTATTCTAACTCGAGACACCGTTCCTTAGGTTAATTATAAGGAAATCGTTGGTGTCTAAACTATCACGTCCAAATTCCAATCTCATCAATCAAGTGAGTATTCATATCCCCTTTTTATATCCTTTCTTATTTGGGGGAAATCATGTGATACAATATATTCTATCATGATATTCTATTGTTATTTCATTTTAAATTCAATTCAAGACAGGTTATGTTATTACTTGCAATTACGTGAACATACCGTGATAAACTGGACGACAGTAAAACCCTAACTCAATCAATCAATCCTGGTATCAATCGTAGATCTACTGGTTTGGATAACCCACCCCACATGGCTTACGAGTGGTGATTATACCAGAGGCAATTAGTCAATCTATGGTGTTGTGTGGAGTCTATTATATGCAAGTGTTAAGTCAAAGGGTTTATATTGTGTCAGTTTATCTATATGCTTCGCGGTTGCCATATAAGTCTTAATATTACCTTGTGAATTGAATTACAATCGATGGATCAATCAATCAATCTATATGTATATTCAAAACTGTGATTACTCACCAGCTAATTCGTTAGCTGACTTTATTTTCTCACATGATTTCAGGTTAAGCAAGATAGTGGACTTCTACGTGCTCATATAAGACACGGACCTAGTTAAAATAAAAGACGATTATTATTTGTGGTTTCGATTGTTGTATTTGTATATGTTGAACTTATTTTATCTTGAAATCTGATTGTAATATTATTTCCACTATTAGACAACCATGTGTTATGAGCAATCCATCATTCCCTCGTCCGCTCCGATGATTCCGCCGTCGGTCGGGGTGTGACAGATTGGTATCAGAGCCATGGTTATCGGGAATTAGGTTATTAGAAATGGAATGACCTAGACTATAACTAAGTACCTTTACACATGAGTCCACTCATGTATTTTACATGCTTAGATAGGATTTTATGTGCCTTATATGTTTATACTTGATTATGTGATTATATGCCTTATGTGATTCTTCTTATACTTTGATTCCTATCAATGCACATACAAATTCTCAGATCATATTCTAAGGCATTATGTGTCTAATTCAAGTGATTTCAAACTCCAAAACTCGATTGTTATTCATGGTTTTCAAATCTCGTCAAAGTCCGTGTCACATGACCGAGAACATGCAATGCTGGAAGAGTGGGATACCTGTATCTTAAGGTGTTCTGTCTAGGCAAGGTATTCATACAACTTGATTACCTTACCTGGGAACCCTCGAGATGAGTATTCGCTTATAAGTACGCATGTCCTCATTAAGGTTGTGGTGGACACAAATACTTTGATAAGTCAACGTATTCGCTTTGGTTTGCGAACCGAACGTTTACACTCCTAACCTCTCATTGTTATTCTAAACAATCTCATTAACGATTTTATTATTTTGAAAAGTTTTAAAAACCAATTACCCGTTTCTTATAGAGGTTTCTTCGTTCCATATTATACAGCATGTCTTCTCGTCAAAACCGCTCCCGATCTAGAAGCTCTGGCCGCAAGATTGCTGCTATAGTGGCACGTGAAGTTGCTGCGGTTATCCCAACACTGATTACCCATTTGAATCAAGGCAACAACACCGTTCAAAATCAAGCCGTACAAAACCCAACTGCACCAAACCCTCCACGAGCTTGTACCTACAAGCATTTCAATTCTTGCAATCCCACTAAGTTTAGCGGGACCGAAGGTGCCACTGGTCTTTTACAGTGGTTTGAGAGTATCGAGAACACTTTCCTTAATAGTGAGTGCCCCGAGAATCTCAAGGTTCGTTATGCTACAAGTGTTCTTCAAAAGAGAGCACTCACTTGGTGGAACGGTGAGAAACGAACCCGTGGAACTGATGCAGCATTAGCATTGACGTGGGATGAAGTTAAGGAGCTCATGACTCGGGAATTCTGTCCGAGAAATGAAATTAAGAAATTGGAAGCTGAGTTTTGGGACTTAACTCAAGAAAGTGGAGAAAACCTAGCTTATACCAACCGATTTCATGAACTGAGTCTACTTGTTCCTCATCTGGTTACTCCTTTAACTCGGGCTATCGAGAAATACATCGGTGGTCTACCCATGCAAATTCAAGACACGGTATGGGGTAGGAATCCTGCAACCTTGGAAGATACCATCCGGTTAGCTGCTCAGCTAACTGACAATCATGTCAAGGCTGGAACCCTGACTAGGAAGGGTGCTAAGAAGGTGCTCGAGAAACCCTCAGCTGAAACCCCTAAGGAGGAAAAACCTGAACCTTCTCAAAACAAGAAGAGGAAGGCTAAATCCCAAAACTTTGCTGTGATTACCCCTGCTGTGCCAATTAATCAAGTCCCTCCAACTCGTCAACCAACAGTAAACGACCAACCACCGATGAAAAAGCCATACACCGGACCCCATCCACTGTGTAACATCTGCAATTACCATCATCCCGCTAACACTCAGTGTCGTCAATGCACAAACTGTGGTCGTTTGGGTCATACATTCAACGTGTGCAGGAGTGTTGCTAAAGCTCCGACCAATGCACCAGTTCACCAACATCGTCCTGTAAATACCCAGGGTCGTGCATGCTATCAATGTGGTGATCCGAACCATTTCCGCAATCGATGCCCTCAACTTGTCATCCCAGTTCCTACGACTCAAGGACGTGCTTTCAACATTAATGCTCAACAAGCTCAAGCCACCAATGATGTGGTGTTGAATAATTCTTGTCCTTGATTTCGTCTTCATGATGTAATTCAAGATTTGTAATCGTGATTTTCCTTTTGTTACATTGATGTAATTTGAAAATTTCTAAATTTCTAATTGAGATATTTTCCCTTTCGTTGTTAAGTCTAACTTTGAACCGTTTGCACCGTGGGAGATGCAAGAGTTTGCAAGTCAACCTATGACTAAGGACACTCGAATCTCCTAAATGATTTTAACTCATCAAAACAGGGGTGATTCCCTTAATTTGGTGATGATTCTTTATTCATTTCAATAAATGGTTTTCCAATGACGTGTTTTATGAAATTTCATCCTCTGGATTAGGGTGATTTCCTTATCTCGAGGACTGACTTCAATTATTCTCTTTGGAACTTACATTTCACAAATGATATGATCTCACCAAAATAGGATTGAAACCCGTACTTTGGTGACAAATGTCAATCTTTGATTGTTTTCTTGTTATTATCAAGCTCAATCATCAAGATACGCGTGAAATTCATACCTTGATGATAATTTCATTTTTATGGATTGTATTCTCTCAAATGAAACGACCTCGTCAAAGTAGGAGTGAATTCTGGATTTTGACGAGGAAGTCTATCTTGTTATATTTTGTTTTTTTGTAAACTTAATCGTTAAGATAGGAGTGATTTCCCTCACCTTAATGATGAGTTACCTCGTCTTATTTTTATGGATCCTCAACAATGAGTTGGGATCGAACTTTTTGGATTGGAAGGTTAGTGGTCATACCTTGAAAGTACACCATCAAGTTAGGGGTGAAAACCATACCTTGATGACTATTCTCATTTCTTGATCATCAATTTACCATGGTTGTAATCAAGTGACGAGACGCATGTAGTAACTTGAGGGGTGAAATAATGTTAGTGTTTCGACCTATCAAGCCAAAGCATGATCTCTGAACTTGAAAAGAGACCCGATCGTTTTAGGTTAATTTTGATTCCAAGTTTGGAACATTTAATTCTTAAATCGATTTCTTTTCCTTTATTCTCATGTTTTGACTCGATCTAGCTACATCAAACCATTAATTCCTTATCTATCAACTTCCATTTTGAGATATCATCAAGACCTGATTACGTGATGGTAATCTTCCTAAACAATCTATTGTCAAGTAAAGATATTATCTCTGATCGTAATGGTCGCTTCATCTCTCGTTTTCTGGAAAAGTCTCCAATCAGCTCTCGAAACTCAACCGAATCTTAACACAGCTTATCAACCGCAAACCGACGGTCAGACTGAAAGAACGATACAGACCCTCGAGGATATGCTCCGGGCTTGCGTCAGTGATTTCAGTGGGTCGTGGAATTCTTATTTTCCGTCGATCGAAATCTCTTACAATAACAATCACCATACCAACATTTAGATCGCACCATTTGAGGCCTTGTATGGCCGAAAATGTCGATCTCCCATCTATTGGTCTTAAAATAGTAAAACACTTTAGACTCTCTTTTTACCTCTAATGGCTCTGCCATTGCACATAAAGTAAACACTAAAGAGGTCAGCTTAATCGATGACGAGTTCTCTTCTTTTGATACCTCATCAGAACCCGAAAAGTTCTTCAAAGTATACCTCGGAAACATAAAAACACAAACTGTATCAAGAAAGAAGAAGAAAATCACTATGATCTATCTCTGATGAACAAAGTTCTAGAAACATACAAGATATTCCCAAATCAGAAAGGAAACCTAAGATTCCTCTTGTTGAAAATCATGGGTCGTGAACCGACAAAATTCATAAGATCCATGATAACTTGGTCGCTGCTAGGAAATCGTCAAAAGCATTATGCCGGCAAAACACGTAAGCCCATGGAATACAATGTCGGTGATCTCGTACTTCTTAAGGTGTCACCTTGGAAGGGAGTGATTCGCTTTGGAAAGAAAGGAAAGCTAGCACCTCGTTACGTGGGTCCATTCAAAGTGCTCGAGCGAATTGGGAAAGTGGCCTACAAGCTTGAACTACCTCAAGAACTTAGCAATATACATCCGACGTTTCATGTTTCAAATCTCAAGAAATGTCTTGCCGATGAAAATCTCCACATTCCACTCGACGAAGTCCAGATTGATGAATCTATGCACTTTATTGAGAAACCGGTGGAAATTATGGATCGGGAAGTTAAACAACTCAAACGCAGTCGGATACCCATTGTCAAAGTTCGCTGGGAGTCTAAACGTGGGCCAGAGTACACCTGGGAACGTGAGGACCAAATGAAAACCAAGTACCCTCATCTTTTCGTTTCAGCCTCCTCGTGATTTAAATTTCGGGACGAAATTTTCTAAAGCAGGGGAGACTGTAACATCGCGTATTTTGTGTAATAAAAGTTAAAATTTTATTCGTCGATGTTGATAATTACAATAATTATAATAATAATAATAATAATAATAATAATAACAATAATAATGAAAATAACATTAATAAATAATAACAATAATAATAATAATAAAAATACAATTGTTTATAGAAATATATATTTTTAAATCAAGTGCAGGGGGTATTTTGAAATTTATGAAACTTAAAAATTAAGTTTCTAGCATAAAATATAAACAACCTAAACTACAGGGGGCCAAAGTGTAATTTTTTTTAAAACCCCTTCTCCCCCGTCGACACCCGTTTTTCCGGCGACTCGCCGGCGAGATTCCGGCCAAACTCCGGCGAAGCCGAAAACAACAAAATTTCATCATTTCAACTCGCAAAACCGGTTCCAATACCCTCGTGGATTAGATTCGAACCTAAGGCAACCATTAAACACGTTTAAACTTCGAGAAATTCGGATCCAAAGCCACCACATCGAACTCACAAGATCCCCGACCAAAATCAGTCAAATTATTCCAATTTGAACCCACAATCACACCGAAAGTGTCCTTGGATCCAATCTAGATTGAATTCCAACACAAAACGTGTTGAATAAGTCAAATTAACGGCTAAAAATTCTCACTTTAACTTCGGATTCTATACACCTCATAAACCCACTCAAACAACATCAATAAACAAATTAAAGCTGCAAAATCGATCATTTTACATACCCAACCGAACTCTGATTTCAATTTCACTAAACACAAACATAAACACTGAAATCACACATCATCTTCATCGCGACCTGCAACTCACTCGAACCCCACCTTCGGAATTTCAAAACCTGAAATTGATTAGGGGCTTTCACTCTCGATCATCATCCAAAGCTTCGTACAAATTAATTTGATTATCATCACGGTTTGAGCAACATTCGATCGACACCTAGTCTCGGACCTATCTCGAACTCAAACTCATTGAATACACCATCTTAACAGGTAATTAATACATCTATAAACTCGGTTTTTTATGGGGAATAAAAGCCCCATGATTTCAGTAGCAATAATGATCAAATCGGGGTTCAATTGGACGGGATTCGATCTAGGGTTCATATGGTGATTTGGGATTGAAGCAGATGGTGTTTAAAAGAATTAAAGGCCGAGAGTTATCGCGGCCACGACCTTTGGTTCACCGGTTCCCACGCTCTAACTCAAACAGAAGGTCCCGGGTTCGACCCCGGGCACCTACATTATTTTTTTAAGGCCTTTTAAGCCTTTAAAAATTCAGAAAAAAATTCTAAAAATCATAAAAACATTTTCACAAACATAACAAATTTTTAAAACCACTTAACTACTTTCTGAAATTTATTTTTATATTTTATTCATTTTTAATTGTTTTAAACAAATAAAATAACTAATTATATTTTCTACCAATTAATAATTAGTGTATAATATATAATTATACAATAAATAGATTGAATCCAATATATATACATAGGTATATATTATCCAATTATCAAAACAATTTTTATTTGATTAAATTACATGTATATAATTTTATATAATCGTATATAATTTATAACTCGTGTATATACTTAACATACAATATATAGTTAAGTTCACTTATGTATAAATGTATTATATACATATAATCATGTATATAATTATACATATAATTACTTGATTATATATAATTATGAATATAATTATACATATATAATTTATTAATAAATTGTATAAATGTATAACTTACACGTATAAATTTTATTAAAGTTCTTGACATAATCATTTTCAATAAATTCGTTTATTTCAAGACATTTCAAACCGAATAAAATTTATCAATTTAAACTACCATAGAAATCCTAATACATTCCCAAATTCCCAAATCGTTATTATTCTAACTCGAGACACCATTCCTTAGGTTAATTATAAGGAAATCGTTGGTGTCTAAACTATCACGTCCAAATTCCAATCTCATCAATCAAGTGAGTATTCATATCCCCTTTTTATATCCTTTCTTATTTGGGGGAAATCATGTGATACAATATATTCCATCATGATATTCTATTGTTATTTCATTTTAAATTCAATTCAAGACAGGTTATGTTATTACTTGCAATTACGTGAACATACCGTGATAAACTGGACGACAGTAAAACCCTAACTCAATCTATCAATCCTGGTATCAATGGTAGATCTACTGGTTTGGATAACCCACCCCACATGGCTTACGAGTGGTGATTATACCAGAGGCAATTAGTCAATCTATGGTGTTGTGTGGAGTCTATTATATGCAAGTGTCAAGTCAAAGGGTTTATATTGTGTCAGTTTTGTTGGGTTTACTAGAACACAAAATCCATGTTTAACCTTTTAAACATTCTGAAAACGCAGCGGATACATGGCTTTAAAACTGATTTTTAGAGCTGAAAATCTTATGTTCTATATGTTCATTTACTATGAAAACAAACCCATAACAATAAGGATCATTTATGTGGATAAAACAAGCTATGAGCATACACAAATGTACATAAAATCACAGCCATATGAAGCTGTGATTTGATACCTTTCTCCAGCAGAAAATCGACCAAGATGAAAGAGATTTGAGATGCTTTAAATGGCTAAGAACCCAAGTGTAGGGATCCTCAAGTGTCTATACCCCAAGCTTGTATGCTAACACCTTATTGTTAGGAAGAATACACCAAGAACAACATGAAAATCCTCTAATTTTCTGCAGAAAAACCCACCTTTTCTTGCTGAAAATTCGTAGCTCTTAGAGAGAAGAGGAGGATCTCTTTTGTTGTGTTCCATGCAAATGAGAATCATCATCATGGAATGAAAGAACTTCACACCAAGAACATGAAAAACACTGCTCAAAATCAGCTCTCATCACTCTCTTAAAAGGCTGCTGAAAAACCGTAAGATGAGAGAGAGATAGAGCTGAAATTGTTTCTTGTTTGCATGTATGTGAAGATATCACCAAGATGAACACAAAATGTTCTTCAAAAACTCTAATTCTGCTGCTGAGTTCCGTAACTTAGAGAGAGAGAAGAAGAAGAATATTTGTGTGTCTTGCATGCTTATGAGATATGAGAAAAGGAGAGCATGTGTAGTCAATAAAGCAATGCATGTGTGTGTGTATATCAAGAGAATATTGTAGTGGAAACACACATGCATGTGTGTCTCCCACTTGATGGAAGTGGACGGTTATGTTGTTAAAAAGGAGATTCTCCTTTTATAAATTATAACATTTAACACACACATATGTATTGTCTAGTATTGTGACTAGTTTATACAATTAACCAATTAATTGTATAAGTAGTATACTCTCATTATTATTTGATGTTATATAACTAATTTAAATAACATTTCAAATAATATCATTAAACAAAATATCCTAATAAATTGTTCCATCTCATATGCAACTTATTTAGAAAACCCATTTTCTAAATTGGTGTAAATATTTAATTGCATGATCATATCATCAATTTAAATATTAATTGGTGTAAATATTTAATTGCATGATCATATCATCAATCAAATATTAATTGGTGTTTGCTAAGCTTGTTATTGGGTATAACCCGACTTGGATCATAACGTACTAACCACATCAATATTCTAAGTGTCTTGGGCACATAGAATCCTACAATCTCCCACTTGCCCAAGATTCATAGAAGATTGATGCAAGTAGTAAATGACGCCTAACAACGGTTTACTACCCTTAATACGCATGACTTGTGGCCATTCAATAACATCATCCCATCCAAGTACCCTACTTGAAATGATTTAGGTGAATCAATCATCTATCCTTTTGTTACAGATGTCATGTTAAATCCAAGGACACAGAATGATCATTCCTTGTTGATTTAACTTAATCAGGCCTTAGACATCTAACTCTCAACGAATAAGAGGAACAAATTCCATCTTGACTACATACGTTTCTCACAAACACCTCGTGTCATACCTGAACATACCCTTATGTACCGTCCACTATTTCAGGACAGTAAAGAATTAGCTCAAAGTATAACACTTGGTGAATATCAAAACCCAATATGTATCTCAGGTCGGAGGATACTAAATGATATTCGCCTTTACTCAAATTTACTTATGATCAATCGATAAGATTCCATGTAGTAAAATTTGAGATGCGGGTTAGTCCAATACTTGTATCCCACAGATATCTATGAACCTGGGTAGCAACCCATTGCTCTATATTCATCCTTATGAATATCAACCAATCCAAGTTCATAATAGTCTTACCCTCATACTTGTTCCCACAAGTATGAACGACTACGGACATTTAGAGTAAATAATTTACTCATGGATTAAACATGCTAAATTTGGAACATTAATTGAGACATTATAACCAAATAATTTTACTCAAATAATAAAGAGTTCCATATATTCAAATACAAAATTTGATCAAGTCCAATCACTAGAATATCGAAGTCCTAAGGCATAGGTATGACTTTCATGTCTTGCCCTTTCGAGGAGCTTCGTGAGTGGATCCGCAATATTTTGATCAAAGTGAACTTTGCGAATACATATCTTTCCCTTTTCAACTTCATCTCTTATGTAGTTGAATCTCCGCTCATTGTGCCTAATCTTTTGATGTGCACGGGGTTCCTTGATTTGAGCAATCATACCCTCATTAACACAAAAGATTTCTAAGGGGTCTTGAATGGTAGAGACCACCCTTAGATCGGTGATAAACCTTTTATTCATGCAGCTTCCAAAGCTGCTAATGAGGCGGCTATGTATTCCTATTTTGTAGTGGACAATGCTACCCTTTTCATAATGGAGACATACCCGATTGTGATCGAGTCAGTTTGGAAACTCGCATCCGTGTAACCTTTTACAACGAGTTCCTCTTTCTCAGATCCGTATTTTAGAAACATATCCTTAGTCCTCCTAAGGTATTTCAATATACTTTTAACAGCCATCCAATGGGTGTTACATGGATTCTGCTGATATCTACTTGTCATGCTTAACGCGCATGACATGTCCGGTCTAGTGCATATCATCGCATATATGATGGATCCTATAGCAGACGCATATGGGATGTCCCTCATATAATCTTGCTCATCCTTTGTGCTTGGACATTGAGATGCACTCAATATTGTCCCTTTTGAATAGGTACCATACCTTTCTTAGAGTTTTCCATCTTGAACCTTTTCAAGATTCTATCAATATATGCACTTTGGTTTAGACCTATCAACCGCCCCGATCTATCCCTATAGATCTTTATTCCCAAAATATAGACGGCTTCACCGAGATCTTTTATGGAAAAACAATTTCCAAGCCAGGTTTTAACACCTTCCATGGTTGGAATGTCATTTCCAAAATGTAGTATGTCATCAACATACAATACTAAGATTGTGATTACACTCCCACTAGCCTTTTTATACACATGAGCCTTGTCAATATCTAAGTTTCCATGCATGTTTTGTTTTCTTCTCGAAAACCCACTTGCATCCAACCGGTTTGGAGTTAAGTTGAGTGTCAACCAATTCCTAAACTTGGTTGTCATACATGGATTGCATCTCTACGTTCATGGCTTCCAGCCATTTGTCACAATCCTAATTGGACATAGCATTATGGTATGTACTTGGCTCATCGGAGTCAATCTCATAGCATCCATCCATGAAAGATCCATATATTTCAGGTGGAATGCTAACTCTACCAGATCTATGAACGTTTTGTGTGTATCGATCAACCTCTTGATCATTATCAACAACCTCTTGTTGATAGCTAGTGTCAACCAAACGTGTATCGGCTTGTGGATCTTGATCCTCATCAAATTCCACTGTTCTATGCGTCATTCCTTCCATAAGGAACTTGGCTTCCAAGAACTATGCCTTTTGAGCAATAAATACCTTTTGCTTTGTTGGATCAAAGAAGTAGTATCCTATACAGTCCTTTTGGATATCCAACAAATATACACTTAGTGAATCGACTTTCAGTTGGTTTGGGTGTTAAGCTTAACATAAGCTTCATAACCCATACTTTTAAATATGATGGCGATGGAACTATTCCATTTCATATTTCAAAAGGCGTCGAATCCACTTTCTTGGTTTGGGCCATATTCAAAATACGAGCCTTGGAGAGTAGTGCGAAACCCCAAAATTATAGAGGTAGTGAGCTTATAGGCATCATAGGTCGAACCATATCCAATAGGGTTCGATCTCCTTTCAGACACATCATTATATTATGGTGTTCTGTGAGGAGTAAGTTGTGAGACAATCTTACAACTTCCTAGATGATCCCCAAAAGTCTCACTTAGGTATTCACCTTCTCTATCTAAACGGAGAACTTTGGTAGTTCTATTGAGTAGATTTTCTATTTCATTCTTGAAGTTTTTGAACATTTCAAATTCTTCATGTTTATGTGCCATTAAGTACACATAACCATAGCGACTATAATCGTCGGTTAAGGTAATGAAGTAAGTTTCACCATACCTTGTCATTGTATTAAAAGGACCACATACATCCAAATGTATGATTCCTAATAAGTCTTTTTGCCCTCTCATTAGTACCACTAAAGGGCGTGTTGGTCATCTTACCTTGTAAACAAGATTCACACTTATCAAATGAACAATTTTCATTTGCTTTTAAAAGACCATTCTTTTAAGGTGTTTAAGTCCGTTTCTTGTTTATGTGACTAAGATGACAATGACAAGAATAAGAGTCACTTAAACCATTTTAAGTCTCTTGGTGTATGATAGGTATAATGTGTTATTATAGGACGAATCATCATGAACCAATTCATAAATATCATTAGAAGGCATAGCCTTGAAATAATATACATCATCCATATAAACATAAATACCATCATTTACTAACTTTAAATCATAACCATATCATTTTAAAAGGGAAACTTAAATCATGTTCCTAGTCAGACTAGGAGCATATAACATGTTTTGAAGAACAACTTCCAAACCTTTTGAAAGTTTCAAAACATAGTCTCCTTTCTTAAAGTGCTTATTTCTTTTGAACCCTTGCAACAGATTGCAATAGTGAGTTCCACATGTGGTATCCAATTACCCATGTGCTTTGAGAAAATAACATTTAAGTCAATATGGATTATGAAAGTTGTGCTTGAGGTTTGCCCAGCATCCCTCTTATTTCTCAACTCATTGAGATAGGTTGGACAATTCCCTTTCAAATGACCTATCTCACCATACTCAAAGCATGGATCGTTTTTGGTTATCTTAGGCTTCATAAGCTTAGGTTTTGGAGGTTCCGCTTTGATCTTCCCTTCCCCTTTGCCTTTGACATGCCCTCCTCCTTTGGCAACATTTGCCTTGGGATCGGGAATGGCCTCAACATCGTTGGGGTCGGGTTGGTTAGGAATAGGATCGTCAAGGACATTTGCCTTTGCTCTTGCTTGAGAACAATTCTTAAGTTTCGAGACTAGTCCATAAGGTTATTATGGTTCAGACGATCCCTCTCTAAAATAGATCTCAGTGATAGGGTATGGACGGTCGGGGTGGTAGCATTATTGTTTGCGGTCATTCTACAAATTTTACAAAGTTCCTTTAGTATTTCTGAAAAATTTCATTTTAATTATTAATACCCTTTATGTTTCATAGACAATTAATAATTAAAATCTAGAATCCAACGTTACATTCAAATAATGGTTAGGTGACCTTTATCCCATTATTCAAATTAACAAGGTAGTCAACATTTGACAATTGCAACCTTTTGCAACTTCTAGCGGTATGGGATCGACTTTAAACATCATATGTAAAGTCGGCATGTTAATCCCATCAACACCATTTGGAAACCATATTTTAGGTGATCCATTCAACATGGTTTGCAAATCAAGTTACCCTACTTGCACACACATGTGAGTTTACCAACACAAGTGGTTAGGTGACCTTTATCCCACCAATGTGGTATTCCCACCTTAAGTCATAAGTTCCCTCAAAATGGTTAGGTGACTTTTATCCCATTAAGAGTTTCCAAATGACTTAAGTGTTGTGCAAAAGGACGGTGTTAAACTTGTTTGAAAAGGGATTTTTAGTTTTCATCAATTCTAGTTTTGAAAACTCTATGTACCTTGTATTTGCATGCTTTCAAATACAAGGTATCCTATGGTTCATTTTTAATAAAACCTCTTTTATTAAATCATCAATCCTTTTAATAACCTCTTATTAATTACTTAATGATTAAGAACCATAGATGCAAGGTATCTTATGGTTTATTTTTAATAAAACCTCTTTTATTAAATCATTAATCCTTTTAATAACCTCTTATTAATTACTTAATGATTAAGAAATCATAAATTTTCAGCTTGTTAAGTTTGCTAATGAGTTTGTTATGCATATCCAAATATCAAACAACAATCATACAACAAACAACCAAACAAGCATAATATAAACAACCACAATGTGCATATGTGCATATGTGCATAACCATAGCATCTAAGGTGGTCCACACTTGTTTGCCATCACAAGTGTGGTCCATAGGTCTTTCCTAAGGGTCACAAACAATCATATGGAAAGCTTCCAAAAGCCTCCCACTTGAAACCGCATCCAAAATGCTCCATGTTTCTCTTGTGACCTTCCTTTGTGCTTCCAATGTGTATGTCTTCATATTACAAGATATAAAGTCCTAATACAAGATATCTAGTAAAATGAAAATACACCTAATCTATTTATTACAACCCAATAATAAATAAATTACATTTGAAATAAAGCACAAATAACAAATAATACAACCCAATCGAATGAATGAATATAACCATCATAAATATCCAAACAATCACAAGGTCAATGGCTAGGTTATGCACTAAAACATCCAATGATCAAATCATCAAAATATACAATGAAACCCCACTTAAAACCTTTAAATTTCAGCCAACATAAACTGAAATTTTTGGTTTTAAATATTGTCCAAACAATCAACATATCAACATACATATCTTTCAAGGTTTAATCACAAGCATGTGTAATGTAACCTTGAAAGTTGGGGTTTCAACAAGACATAATATTCCAGCCCAAAAACAGCCTATAACATGTCTAATAATATCTTTTAAAACCAATTTCAAAAGATAAAACAAGCAAGTCATCCACATAACCGGCTCTTGATGCCATTGTTGGGTTTACTAGAACACAAAATCCATGTTTAACCTTTTAAACATTCTGAAAACGCAGCGGATACATGGCTTTAAAACTGATTTTTAGAGCTGAAAATCTTATGTTCTATATGTTCATTTACTATGAAAACAAACCCATAACAATAAGGATCATTTATGTGGATAAAACAAGCTATGAGCATACACAAATGTACATAAAATCACAGCCATATGAAGCTGTGATTTGATACCTTTCTCCAGCAGAAAATCGACCAAGATGAAAGAGATTTGAGATGCTTTAAATGGCTAAGAACCCAAGTGTAGGGATCCTCAAGTGTCTATACCCCAAGCTTGTATGCTAACACCTTCTTGTTAGGAAGAATACACCAAGAACAACATGAAAATCCTCTAATTTTCTGCAGAAAAACCCACCTTTTCTTGCTGAAAATTCGTAGCTCTTAGAGAGAAGAGGAGGATCTCTTTTGTTGTGTTCCATGCAAATGAGAATCATCATCATGGAATGAAAGAACTTCACACCAAGAACATGAAAAACACTGCTCAAAATCAGCTCTCATCACTCTCTTAAAAGGCTGCTGAAAAACCGTAAGATGAGAGAGAGATAGAGCTGAAATTGTTTCTTGTTTGCATGTATGTGAAGATATCACCAAGATGAACACAAAATGTTCTTCAAAAACTCTAATTCTGCTGCTGAGTTCCGTAACTTAGAGAGAGAGAAGAAGAAGAATATTTGTGTGTCTTGCATGCTTATGAGATATGAGAAAAGGAGAGCATGTGTAGTCAATAAAGCAATGCATGTGTGTGTGTATATCAAGAGAATATTGTAGTGGAAACACACATGCATGTGTGTCTCCCACTTGATGGAAGTGGACGGTTATGTTGTTAAAAAGGAGATTCTCCTTTTATAAATTATAACATTTAACACACACATATGTATTGTCTAGTATTGTGACTAGTTTATACAATTAACCAATTAATTGTATAAGTAGTATACTCTCATTATTATTTGATGTTATATAACTAATTTAAATAACATTTCAAATAATATCATTGAACAAAATATCCTAATAAATTGTTCCATCTCATATGCAACTTATTTAGAAAACCCATTTTCTAAATTGGTGTAAATATTTAATTGCATGATCATATCATCAATTTAAATATTAATTGGTGTAAATATTTAATTGCATGATCATATCATCAATCAAATATTAATTGGTGTTTGCTAAGCTTGTTATTGGGTATAACCCGACTTGGATCATAACGTACTAACCACATCAATATTCTAAGTGTCTTGGGCACATAGAATCCTACAAGTTTATCTATATGCTTCGCGGTTGCCATATAAGTCTTAATATTACCTTGTGAATTGAATTACAATCGATGGATCAATCAATCAATCTATATGTATATTCAAAACTGTGATTACTCACCAGCTAATTCGTTAGCTGACTTTATTTTCTCACATGATTTCAGGTTAAGCAAGATAGTGGACTTCTACGTGCTCATCTAAGACACGGACCTAGTTAAAATAAAAGACGATTATTATTTGTGGTTTCGATTGTTGTATTTGTATATGTTGAACTTATTTTATCTTGAAATCTGATTGTAATATTATTTCCACTATTAGACAACCATGTGTTATGAGCAATCCATCATTCCCTCGTCCGCTCCGATGATTCCGCCGTCGGTCGGGGTGTGACACCTCCGCTGTCGAAAACCACCACCGTCACCTGCCATCGCCACTATAACTACTTTTATATTTTATTGCTTCGTTTTTTCATACCTAACAAACAACACAAAGTAATGATTCATTTATTTGTAAAGGGTAACCAAACAGTACAATAGAATGTAATGATTTATTTCATTCTATCATCCATTCCATTCCCTCAATCATTCTATTTCTTCGTCCATTCCATTACCCCATATGAAACAGACCCCAAGTGAATCATCAAATAGTGAGTTGTTAACTATTGACAGGGGACGTGATTATAACAAGAAAAATGGGGAGTCGGTAACGAGTTCATCTAAACCTAGGAAGAATATAAAGTGTTAGAGTTGCAATGAGGTGGACACGTAAGAGTAAGTGTTCGAATGAGAAGGAATTGAACACTGCTGTTGTGGATGTTTTCTGGTGATGATGATGCATTGATACTCGGTGTGAAAAACAATATGAATTCTTGGGTCATGGATTCAGGGGCTTCGTTTCAGTCCATCGACAATTGGGAAAGGACGGTGAATATGAAACATGATGATATTGGGAAGGTATGATTAGCCAATGATAAGATACTTGAGGTAAAGGGCATGGGGATATTGATTTGGTTACTTCGTTGGAAACTTCATAGAACCTAAAGAATGTTAGGGTGATTCCAGGACTGAAGAAGAAACTAAAGCTAACCGAGTAGAATAAAGAAGTCCAAGGCTTAATCTGAATGGTGAGACGGAACCTCACTTCCACTGCACGAAACCCTCAACCAAGCTGGGAGGCCTGATTCAAAGGCTCACCTATTATGGTCACGCACGTCGCAAAGTCTCCATCAACTCTGATCCCACTCCCCCTACTAGTAAAAGGACTTCTATTCTTGTGGAACTTCTGTCATCCCGTTCATTGTGGTTCCTCGGCTCTGCTAGCCATTTGCTTGCTCTAATATTTCAGTTGGTTAGCTGCATGAACAAGGACTGGAAGTAAGATTTGGTGATGGTAAATGGAGGGTGATTAATGGTAATGTAGTTATTGCTCGTGGTATGAAGTGTGGGTCGTTGTGTATGGTTAAGGTAACTGTTGAGGGATGTATGACCGTCTTGGTTAAACATGACAAAATCTATTTCGCTAAATCTGGTGTTAAAAGTGTTCATTTTGCAAACGTGAATTCTAGAGCAGGGATGTTAGATGAATGAGTTCGAAAGTCTAAATCATTTCGGAGATTCAGTGACAGTGTGATCATGGGACGTGTTCCTGGTACAATAACAAAGAACCATTGGGTTTTAAAGACTACGACTAAAAAATTCTCCCCTAATGATTGTTTGCTGAATATGGAGAGTGATGGTGATCCTTGGTGTATCTTTGAATCTGGTGGAACGCCCAAACCGGTTAACATGGACGATGAGTTGTTGGGACTAGCCACGATTGAGTTAGAGCTCGTGGAAGCTTCAACTGGCCCTTCTAGATTCGATGACAGTGATCCAAGGGACGTTTTCTTGGTACAGTAACGAAGAACCGTTGGGTTTTAAAGATTACGACTAAAAACTTCTCTCCTTGTGATTGTTTGTTGAATTTGGAGAGTGACGGTGATCGTCGATACATCTTTGAATTAAGTTGAATGCCCGAACCGGCTAACATGGACGATGAGTCGTTGGTGGGAGCTCAACTGAGTTGGAGCTCGTTGGAGCTTCAACTGGCCCTTCTAGAGATTCGGTGACAATGGGATCACGAGACGTGTTCCTTGTAAAGTAACAAAGAACCATTGGGTTTTAAAGATTACGACTAAAAACATCACTCCTGGTGATTGTTTGCTGAATTTGGACAGTGATGGTGATCATTGGCAATGTTTTCAGAACCGGATCGGACGTCGAATCAGACGTCTTACTGGTTCACTGGTTGGACCGGTCGGACCGGATTTATGAACCGGATGAATGAATAATTAACTATAATTTTTTAAAGATATAAAATCTCGAGTTTAAAATATATATTAGTGATCTAACAATTTAAATAATATAGAGACATAGATTTAAAATATATATATTCAAAACCATTAAATATAATTGTTTAAAACCAAAGAATAATATACATTCATACGTAAGTCAGTAAAATTTTTCTTTCCCAAGGCATGTACAATACATTATTAGACTGTTCCCAACGCTACAGGTCATCCTTCCCACAAACAGTCCTAATCAGCATGTCACATCAGCTTTCCACTCACTTTCACTCATTCTTCCCGCAAACACTTTTACCCCCAACACTATCCTTTCCACAAACACCTTTATTTTTCCACCTCATATTTTCTTTATTAATTTACTTTAAATGTAAAAAAAATTAAAATATTATACTATAAATGAAAAAAAAACGTAAAAAAAATATAAAATATTATACTTAAATTATTATTAATTAACTCATTTTAAATTATTATTAAATTAACTCTAACTAATTACTTTAATACTAGAAACGTAAAAAAAATTTAAAATATTTTTATTAATTAACTCATTTTTATTAAAACTTTATACTTATATTTTTATTTAATTAAAAGATTTTAAAATATTTTAATTAAAAACATTTTAATTAAAAATTATTATTTTTGGTGGTTGGGCCCATCAGCCCCTTCTTCTCCCCTGCCCTTCCGGACGGGCAACCACCTCACGGGCCTCAGTCCCCATAGCCGCCCTTCTAGCGGGCGCGGCCACGTCGGCGACGGGCCGGCCAAAGGGCGCCGCGATGGGGAGAGTCTTAGTTGTAAGCCTGTAAAAGAATAAAAGTCACTATCCTATCACATTTTACTTTTTCCCTTTCCAATAACATCTTCTCCACCATCTTCATACCATCTTCAATTCACCATCTTCTTACCATCTCCACCATCTTCTGCGATCTAGAAAAATACCAACAGCCCCCGTTTGAGATCTTCACAAAAAAGTCTTCATTGAAGTTTATAGCAACCCTTATGTTCGTTGTTGATGCGGTAGCTCTAGCGTCTGCCATTGATGCAGAAGCTCCGGTGTCTGCCATTTATGCAGAAGCTCCGGCGTCTATTGTTGCAACAGATCAGATCCGACCTACTCCGTTCAGATCTTCAACGTTAGTCTCTGACTTTTCATGTTCAAATCGGAGCGAATCGGTTCACCGAATCCCGGTTCGACCGCCAAATCGCTTCTAACTGGCCGGTTCTCTAGATACAAAACGAACTAAGGTGGATCTGACCGTCGTCAACACCGAATCCCGGTTGGACAGGCCGTACTGGCCGGTCCGATCCGAGCGTGAAAACATTGATCCTTGGTACATCTTTAAATTCGGGGGAATGCCCAAACCGGTTAACATGGACGATGAGTCGTTGGTGGGACTAGCCTGACTGAGTTGGAGCTCGTGGGAGCTTCAACTGGCCCTTCTAGAGAATCGGTGACAGTGGGATCACGAGACGTGTTCCTTGTAAAGATTACGACTAAAAACTTCTCTCCTCAAAGAACCGATGGATTTTAAAGATTACGACTAAAAACTTCTCTCCTAGTGATTGTTTGCTGAATTTGGAGAGTGACGTTGATCCTTGGTATATCTTTGAATTCGGTGGAATGCCCAAACTGGTTAACATGGACAATGAGTCGTTGGTGGGACTATCCATGACTGAGTTGGAGCTCATGGGAGCCTCAACTGGCCCTTCTAGAGATTTGGTGACAGCGTGATCACGGGAGTGTTCCTGGTATGGTAACAAAGAACCGCTGTGCTTTTAATATTACGACTAAAAATTTGTCTCCTTGTGATTGTTTGTTGAATTTGGAGAGTGATGGTGATCCTTGGTGTATCTTTGAATCCGGTGGAATGGCCAGACCGGTTAACATGGACGATGAGTCTTTGGTGGGACTAGCCATGACTGAGTTGGAGCTCGTGGGAGCTTCAACTGACCCTTCTAGAGATTCGGTGATAGTGGGATCACGGGACGTTTTTTTACTTACTAAGGGGGATTGTCCACAAATCACCATGTACTATATAAAAGAAATAAAGTAACAGAACTAGAATCATGAAAAGGGAGGCGTTTATGTTTCGCAAGTTGGCATGAATTGCATAACATGTAAACTAGGCGTTTATGCTTCTACAAAGAAACGAAAAGAAAGTTTGTTACATGAAATGACTTTATTAAAACATAAAAATGCATAACATGTAAACTAGATGTCCCAAGTGATCATTCCAAATATCAGATGGCAACGAAGCAAATAAAACCGAGGCCGATACGGGTTTGGTGAACGGGTAAAGGTATGGAACTACTGTGACGACTCAGGAGCCTCCCATCCTTGAAATCCTTCATGGAAAATCCAAATAGGTCAAATTAGACAAAAACATAATTAGCACATGTGAATTGTCGAACAAAATCAAGTTTTTAAAAATTTTGGGTGTGTAAAGAACATTTTTCAAATAGACTGGTTTAGAAGGGGAGGGGAGAATAGTGTGTCCTCCCATTCCTAACAGAAGGAAAAGTGATTGTACCTTGATCTGAGGTAAGATGAGAGGAGGCCCGGTATCCATATACCATTCATTGTCACTGGGATCTAAATAAGTCGCCTGAAATGCCTCGATTAAAGCTGACGGGTCAAGAGGTTAGGCTGTTGAAAGTTATGCTAAGGTGAGTCCACCAGGAAGCCCAATAGGGGGGCAGTTGTGGTGTGGTTGCCCGGTTGGCCCTGTAGGTGTTTTGGCTAGTTGGACCCAGTAAGGCCCAAGAATAGAACTAGAAGACTAACATAAGGTTCGTGATGATGAGATACAAATATATTGTTGTCACGACAACCAGAAACACAATTGTCGGTTACGAGAACAACTTCAACAGCGATGTCGGGTTCACCAGGAGACTCCTGCATGTTGCCGATGCTGTTCCAACTGTAACATAGATTAAGCAGTGTCCCAAGGAGGACTTTTGTCGACGGATGCTCCTATTACACTCGTAGTCTCTGAAGCCACTGTGTTGTATTCTCATGGAAATCCCCGGACCAGTTGTAGTACTAGTCTTGGGCCACTGTGTTGTATTCTCATGGCATTCCCCTGACCAGTTGTAGTACTAGTCGTTGGCAGACACAAGGCCATCGATGTCCCACAACTGTTCCGCATGTTCCTTCATCTTCTGGAAATAAGCATCGAAAGAGGGCATGGTCTGAAGAGAGAGATTTGTGAACTCATGTTCGAGGGCAGCGACTCGAGACCCTTTATTATTCAGAAAGATGTTCTTGATACGTGTCCAAGCCTAAAACGCGGTGGACTCTGATTCAAGGACTCTCAGAAGGAGGTCATCAAACAGTGTACCGTATATCCACTTTAGCACAATCGCATCAATCTCATGCCAAGAAACATAGGCTGGGTCGTTGTGATCTGGAGGCTTCGTGCCATTGATATGGTCCAATACCTTGTACCCACGGGCATGAAGTTGAAAAGGCTTCACCCATGAGGAATACGAGACCTTAGTACCACCTAGTACACGTACCTTGTGTTGGATATTCGTCACCGTGTAAACAGGATGGAGGGGATCGTGTTTGGGTGTGGGTGAGTTTGTGTCTTTCTTTAGCCATAGAATATAGAGTAAGGGGAGAAGTGAGAAGAAGTAGAAACAAAAAGAGGGGGTAATGAGGGATGTTGTGCGACGAAGAAAGCAGTAAAGGGGAGGCTTGGAAAGGCGGTGGTAGAGAGCTCTAGAGAGGCTCTGATACCATGTTTGTTTAGGAAGAATCGATGCCCTTCTCATTCCACTAAACCACTAAACCGAGAATAAATGCAAGAATACAGGAACAAACTATCCACTATACAAGGAAGGAGAATATCTCAAATAACTACTAAACTAATGCTATAAATAAGAATACAAGATAAATAAAATAAATATATACAAGAATATCTTTTTGTTTACAAATGAAGAAAGGCATCCAGCATAAACGTCCCTTGCATGTCTAGTTGGCTGAACCAGATAATTTGTAAATCTTAATCATAATAGAGATGAAATGATAGCCAAAAAGCAACAAGAATTAGAATTTGTAAAATAACAACCATTCAACCAAAAAGCAAGAAGAATTAGAATTTGTAAAATAACAACCATTCAACCAGTTAGTCACTGCCTGAACAAGCGTAACAGGAAAAGCTTCAAACAACCTAACAGCCATGAGAAATAAAATTGTTAGGATATGCACAAAAGAATAACTTATAGCTAACTATTTTCAATTGCCTAATCAAATGGCTGGAACTTAGTTATTCAAGTAGCAGTTGAAAAAAAGTAAACTATCAAAACAAGCTATCACTCCACTAGCTGGAGTCTGCATTCCTTGAAGAGACTAAATAAACATAAGAACTTCAATCGAATCTCGCCACAGGCAAACGGATTAGAAAACCATAAGATAGTTAAGGTGATAGATAAAACATAAATAAAGAAAATGAATCTTGCAAAACATACCTGTTTGTAACGTGTAATGTCTTGGAACAAAATGAAGAAAGGTCAAATCTTGCACGTGTTTCGTGATGTAAGGCTTATCGCCTTTAAAATCCAAAGGAAAGAAAGATTATGGTGGGTCGTGATGTAGAGTTCCAGGAGAGTAGAATGTGGGCCTAGAATACACATGGTCCAAATGAAGCCCAAGATAGCAAGGGTGGCACTTGTTCAAAATGGGCCCATGCACAAATCAATGAAGAGCCCGGAAGCCCAGTTCATAATCGTCACTCATGCAGCACTTCCCAACCTTCCCCCGATGATGACTTTCCATCTCTGGTGGTTAGTTCACCAATGATATCCGAAGAACAGGAATAATTCTCGATCTCACCAAGAACACGAACACCCAACAGTACGTCGGTCAATAGTGAAAGAACAGGAGACAGGTCCGATTTCGATGAAACCCCTCCACAAGGATTCCGATCTTTGGATGAAATTTATAATGAATCGGAGCCTACTGAAGGGGAAATTGATGAACTCTTGCTGATTGGAGATGAACCAGGAGACAGGTTCTTTTGAGATGGCCGATGACTGTAGAAATCTTGGGAAGGAGCAGAATGTGTAAGTTGATAACTGTGTTGGGCAGCAAGTTGTTGACGAGTTAAAAGAGGGGTAGAGGGTGGGGTAGTAGATGGTAGGGTAAAGGTTTTGTATTGTTGTCGGAGATAGCAATAAAGGATTGTGGTATGGTTGATGGTGGGTTTGTTTTGCCCAACATGTAATCATGATCAGACAACAGGCCATGAAGTTCATTAAATGCAACCGGGAATTGTCTGGCTAAAAGAGTGCACTTTAACCCATTGTATTCTTCACGTAGTCACAAATAGTACTAAGTCTTTGTCTTTAAATGGTTCTCCAGTGTTGGAGAGGGCATTGGCATATTCTTGGGCCCATCCTTGATCGGTTCGTTCCAGTGATAGAGATTTACCAGAGACGCGTGAAAGACGAGCGTAAAGAATTCAAGGCAGGTGACTTTGAGTTCAGCTCGTACTGCGGGTGACAGAAGACGGTAAAAGGAGGTGACCTCGTTTTCTTGATCGGTGTGACAATCTCTTGGAACAGGTTGATCAGTATAGGATTGGAGCTGTCAAAAGGAAGAAAGAATGGTGATGGTGCAAGCAAAGGAAGCAGGTTCAATGACTTATCAAGTCCCGACTTTGACCGCAACCAACTATCCGACATGGGCTGTTAAAGTTAAGTCCATTTTGGATGCACATGGTCTTTTAGAGACGATCGAGCCAAGGGCACTAGGTGAAGAACCGGATTCGAAGAAGGCAAAACAAGCTCTAGCTTTCTTGTTTCAGGCGATACCGGAAGAGATGGTCTTGCAAATGTCTGTTCACACGGACCCGAAGAAAGTGTGGGATGGTTTAAAGATACGTTACTTGGGTGTAGATCGTGTGAGGACGACTCGAATTTCAACGCTAAGAAGGGAGCTTGAAAGTTTGCGGATGAAGGAAGGAGAACTTGTTGATGATTGTGCTACTAAGTTGAGCGGAATTGTTTCAAAGTTGAGGAGTCTTGGGCATGAAGTTGAGGAAGAAGAAACGGTGAGAAGGATACTTGATGCAATGCCGAAACCGTTTTTTCAAATTGTTGCTTCAATTGAGCAATGCTTTAGTTTAGATTCGATGTTGTTCGATGAAGCCGTTGGTAGACTAAAAGCGTATGAGGAGCGGTTGAAAGGAATAGATAAAATGGAAGATATTCAAGGTGGGTTGTTATTGGCAAGTTATGAGAAACCGCACGGGTGTAAACATTGTGGTGGCGGAAGTTCAAGCCGAGACGATTTTGGGCGTGGCCGGGGAAGAGGCCGTGGGTCCGTGAAAGGTCGAGATGGTAATGAACGGTTCCGGGATAAAAGTCACGTGAAATGTTATAAGTGTGGTGAATATGGTCATTACAACAACGAGTGTCCGAAGTTGAAAAATGAAGAAGCCAATTTAATTGAGGACGAACCGACACTCCTATAAGTGGTATGGACAAACCAATTAAGTTTTATTTTAGGATGCATGGAATAATGAAGCATAAGTCTTTGTCTTTAAATGGTTCTCCAGTGTTGGAGAGGGCATTGGCATATTCTTGGGCCCATCCTTGATCGGTTCGTTCCAGTGATAGAGATTTACCAGAGACGCGTGAAAGACGAGCGTAAAGAATTCAAGGCAGGTGACTTTGAGTTCAGCTCGTACTGCGGGTGACAGAAGACGGTAAAAGGAGGTGACCTCGTTTTCTTGATCGGTGTGACAATCTCTTGGAACAGGTTGATCAGTATAGGATTGGAGCTGTCAAAAGGAAGAAAGAATGGTGATGGTGCAAGCAAAGGAAGCAGGTTCAATGACTTATCAAGTCCCGACTTTGACCGCAACCAACTATCCGACATGGGCTGTTAAAGTTAAGTCCATTTTGGATGCACATGGTCTTTTAGAGACGATCGAGCCAAGGGCACTAGGTGAAGAACCGGATTCGAAGAAGGCAAAACAAGCTCTAGCTTTCTTGTTTCAGGCGATACCGGAAGAGATGGTCTTGCAAATGTCTGTTCACACGGACCCGAAGAAAGTGTGGGATGGTTTAAAGATACGTTACTTGGGTGTAGATCGTGTGAGGACGACTCGAATTTCAACAATAAGAAGGGAGCTTGAAAGTTTGCGGATGAAGGAAGGAGAACTTGTTGATGATTGTGCTACTAAGTTGAGCGGAATTGTTTCAAAGTTGAGGAGTCTTGGGCATGAAGTTGAGGAAGAAGAAACGGTGAGAAGGATACTTGATGCAATGCCGAAACCGTTTTTTCAAATTGTTGCTTCAATTGAGCAATGCTTTAGTTTAGATTCGATGTTGTTCGATGAAGCCGTTGGTAGACTAAAAGCGTATGAGGAGCGGTTGAAAGGAATAGATAAAATGGAAGATATTCAAGGTGGGTTGTTATTGGCAAGTTATGAGAAACCGCACGGGTGTAAACATTGTGGTGGCGGAAGTTCAAGCCGAGACGATTTTGGGCGTGGCCGGGGAAGAGGCCGTGGGTCCGTGAAAGGTCGAGATGGTAATGAACGGTTCCGGGATAAAAGTCACGTGAAATGTTATAAGTGTGGTGAATATGGTCATTACAACAACGAGTGTCCGAAGTTGAAAAATGAAGAAGCCAATTTAATTGAGGACGAACCGACACTCCTATAAGTGGTATGGACAAACCAATTAAGGAGGTGAATGTTGGTTTAATTGGTTTTTAAGTTTTATTTTAGGATGCATGGAATAATGAAGCATAAGTCATATCTTGAAGTCTTCACGGTATTGCATGGTTAGCAAGTTGAAGATAAAAGTCACGTGAAATGTTATAAGTGTGGTGAATATGGTCATTACAACAACGAGTGTCCGAAGTTGAAAAATGAAGAAGGCAATTTAATTGAGGACGAACCGACACTCCTATAAGTGGTATGGACAAACCAATTAAGGAGGTGAATGTTGGTTTAATTGGTTTTTAAGTTTTATTTAGGATGCATGGAATAATGAAGCATAAGTCATATCTTGAAGTCTTCACGGTATTGCATGGTTAGCAAGTTGAAGATAAAAATATTGGGACTTTATGTTAGTTTATTTAAGTATTTAAGTTGCACATTTTAAGTGAATAAGAAGGTGTCAAAGTTGACCGAATTCTCAGCAAGTATACGTTGGGCAGAAGCAGTCTACTTGTGAACCGTTTCTTTAGTAGAGTTACTAGTTTGTTGCTATTATTATGTTTCACGTGCTTTATGTAAAAGGCCTCTCTAGTTTATGAATAAAGTACAAGTTCTTTAGTTTACTTTTATCTGCAACATCACCATGATATTAATTCATATTTGAGAGTGTTTTCACTTCATCATATTATCTTTCTTCCTGTTTTCTGATTTGGTGAGTTTTGAGTGTAACGCCTGATAACCAACAGAGGTAAGATGAACGTGTTTTATCACCCTTCATCTCCAACTTCAAGAGTTTGGTTTTGAGTGCGTGTACGAGGGAATATGTGTGTGGGGCGTACGTAGGCACGTTCAAGTGACAACGAAAGATCATGTGCAGTGTCACCTTGAACGTGTTGAAAGGAGGCCTCCGAAACATGAGCATCTACAATGGTTGGATGTGGACAGGGTATGGACCCGTCGAGGTAGCCAAACATGTTTGTGATTAAAAACGGTTAGATCATTGCTTTCCAATGACCGTAGTTGTGTGGAGATAGGGTGAAAGCAAACTTGTGAGAGTTGTGTGAGGTTTTCTCTTAGAGTTGTGAAGGCTGCAAGGAGAGCCATTGTGATTAGCACGTGGTTTAGGGTTGCGGTGTTGAAATGGTAACAACGGCAGAGGGACCGGCTAGGGTTCGGCCTGACGGCTAGGGTTTGGGTGTGTTGAAAGGCGGAAGCAGAGGTTGGTGATGGTGCTCGACGGTAGCGGCAGCAGAGGTGACTAGAAGCGGGAGCAGAGGTGGCTAGCGACGGCAGGAGAGGTGGCTAGCGACGGCAGGAGAGGTGGCTAGTGACGGCAGGAGTGGATGATTGTGGGTGACGGCGGCTGATAGGGTTTCGAATTACGATCTTGGCTTTGATACTAAGTTGAACCGTATAATTGTAAAGATGAATTGTATTGTATTGAATATTGAGGTATAATTGTAAAAATGAATTGTATTGTATTGAATATTAATGAATACATAGGAATACATAATAAATAAGGTTACATATGAGTCCTCTTATAGACAATAGATAACCATAGACTAACTTATCTAGTATATCTAAATGATTCTGATGGTGGTGGTGGTGAGATGTGATGATGTCTTGAAAAAGATTTTTAGATGGGAACAGATCTAGTCGGTTGGTTTCCGATAGCTGGAACATGGACAGAACAGTGAGAGAGCACATCAAGAGAAGAACATGATGACGGGAACAGTAACGGAGCGAAAACGGGGTCAGGTATTAAGCCTTAGTTCTGGTACCATGAAAACTTGTATGTATTATCTTAACTAAATCATACAATGTGAGGACACCTCTATTTCTAGAGGAATAATATAAGAAAATGAACCATGGGCCAAGACTACTAACTAGACCTAAACTACCACATATTTACATTTAACAAAACATAACCACGAGAAAGAGACATATTGTTTCTCTCGAGCAATATTCAATGGGTAAAACAATTGTAATTTTGCTAGATTAAATTTCTGAATTTGCTAAGGGGTCATGTAGACAATAAAACAACTAAAATTTTATATAGTTTCAAAGTTTTACCAATAATAAAAAAGATTTTAGGCTTTTACCTGCAATGATGCAATGGCAACAACACTAGCCAACAGGTTTTCCTCCTTGGGTACTATAGATCAAATAAAGTGCAAGATTGTTAACTAACATGAAATTAAAACAAACAGAAATCACTAGTAAAAATGTTAAAAATTGATTACTGCGTATGTACCTCCCATGCTCCCCTGGTTGTATGCAAAGCAAACATCTTTGTTTTTATGAACTGTATTGCGTTCCCTGATCTGAAACACCAGATAACTAATTGAAAATCCACATTGAATATTTCAGATAAATTAACTTACAAGTTCAACCAACATCAGAGCGTACACCTTCCCGATCAGTGAAACTGTAGATTAGAACTTGAAAACAGATAAAGAAGTTAAACTAATCACCCCATCCCCTTCTCCACCCCTCACCCCTTGGCATAGGCTTAAATAGAAATCAGTTCTATGTTCTCCATTAAGTTGATCAGGTAACAATGGTTAAAATCCAAGAAAGTAACTACTGTTGTCGCCTGAAGTACGTTTGCCATTGATAAATTAACATGGTCCATGTAATCTCACGTCCGTGATAAATATTGTTTATTCACTCTCTTTATTTAAGACTTAAAATCTTGACTATTACAAAGAACTTGAAGCAAACCCAAATCTTTAATAAAAAATAAGCTAGGTTTGAGGCAATTTTTGCAGAGTCCATTACAATTAAGTTTCAAATACCAGGTATAGGCTTAAATAGAAATCAGTTATATGTTCTCCTTTAAGTTGATCAGGTAACAATGGTTAAAATCCAAGAAAGCAACTACTGTCGTCGCCTGAAGTACGTTTGCCATCGATAAATTAACATGGTCCATGTAATCTCACGTCCGTGATAAATACTGTTTATTCCTCTTTATTTTAAGACTTAAAATCTTGACTATTACAAAGAACTTGAAGCAAACCAAATCTTTAATAAAAAAATAAGCTAGGTTTGAGGCAATTTTTGCAGAGTCCATCCTTTTTAGTTGTCAAAATCATATTACAATTAAGTTTCAAATACCTACAACAAACTTACGTACGTATGCGTTTGAATAACGCAAAAGTTGAAAGGAGAAAGAATTGAACTGTTACCTGAATGACAAGATGCTACGGCAGATGAGAAGAAGGTGTTGCGGTTGTAGGGTGGTGGTGCAGTGGCAGAAGAACTGAGTCGTTATTATCGTGATTGGAGTCGTTTGGTGGCCGGTGTTTCACGGCTAGGGCAGAGGATTGGAGGGGAAACAAAGGAATATGAAGTGGTGGTATAGCTTCTGGTTCCACAGGGAGTAGGCATCAAAACCCTTACGAAACCTATTTAGTCGATCTCTTTGCTCTCAACATCCATTTCTCCCCTCCGATCGACATCAAACAACAACAGGCTCTTAATTCTCAAGTAATCGATTAGGTCTTTCAAATCAGCAACCACGTTCTTATAAATCAAAACTCACAAAAATCAACAGAATTCCAGGTAAACGATGTATTAGTTAAAACTTCAATAACAACAAACAAACAAACAAATTAATAAAAAATGATGAAAACAAAAATGAGTAACCTCATTAACGTGTGGAATGGAGTTGCAGAGGGCAATGTTGTTGTTGTTTGACAAAAGAATCGGTCCTCATCCTCCCATGGCAACTTCTTCGCATTTTCTCCTCTCCCGATCGACATCAAAAACCAACATATTAAAACACCACAAAAATGGATGAATGAAGGGGGGAAAAAAACCTAAAAACAGGTCGAAAATGACTAACCAGGGATGGAATGGCAAGTGTTTGAAATACCTACAACAAACTTACATACGTGTGTGTTTGAAATAACGCAAAAGTTAAAAGGACAAAGAATTGAACTGTTACCTGAATGAGAAAGAAGCTAGGGCGGATGAGAAGAAGCTGTTGCCGTCGTATGGTGGTGGTGCAGTGGCAGAAGAACTGATTGTAGGGCAGGGGGAGGAGAAATCATCAAAAAGCGATTTAGTACTAAAACTTGAAACCATTCCTAAGCTGTCTGCTGAGAAAGAAGCTCCACTACGAATTAATACCATAATTCCTATAACTAAAACTAAACTAGAAGATTTAAAAGAAACAAAAATAAAATGAATAAAACTTACCCTATCTTACCTTTTGGAGCATGAACGTGTGCCGTTGACGTATTTTTAGATTTAGCTCTTGACTTAGAACAAGACCTCTGTGTGTTCTCTCTACCTCTATTGTAACCTTTACCTTTACACCCGCAAGCAAATTAGAAAACTAGATTATAGTTAAGGTGATAGATAAACTTTCAAAAAAAGAAACAAACTTTGCAAGTCACCTAATAAAACCAAATAGACAAAGGTGTTGAATGAAGGAAATAGAACCAAATCATCAATAATGAAAATTACTAAATAGCCAAATAATGCTATACACCCAATTGTAAACATAAAACAGGTTGCCAACAAAGACGATGAAAACTCAAACATTTGCGCGCAACTGAAGCATCGTGAAGTAGTAGAAAAACAAATCAAATAAGAAAAAAAATGAGCTTTGTTATTCCTCATGATATAGTAAATGTTAGTAACAACAGTATGTGTGTGAATTATGAAATATAAAATACATAAAACAAGTTTTAAAAAACACAGGATTTAAATACCTTTTTGTACATATGAATAAAGACATCCAACATCAATGCCCCTTGCATGCCCTGCTGCCTGTACCATATAATTTGTGTTTCTAAATCATAATAGAGAAGGAACTAACTAAAAAAAAACAGGAATTAAAAATCATAAAATAACAACCATTCAACCTGGTAGTCATCGCTTGGACAAGAAAAGCTTCAACAGCCATGAGAAAAACTGTTAGGATATGCACAAAATAATAACTTAAAGCTAACTATCTTCAATTGGCTAATCAAGTACCTCAAGTTTAGTATTCAAGCAACAAGAACAAAAAAAATTATAACTACCAAAACAAAGTAGCAAAATCAATGTATAAATAAATCTGTAACTATACCTCAGGAAACATTAACCAAATGCAGACAATCCAATGACTACAACAGGTCTATCACTGGTGGTTAGTTCATAATCGTCACTCATGCCGCACTTCCCAAACTTCCCCCGATGATGACTTTCCATCACTGGTGGTTAGTTCACCAATGATATCCGAAGAACAGGAATAATTCTCGATCTCACCAAGAACACGAACACCCAACGGTCGGTCAATAGTGAAAGAACAGGAGACAGGTCCGATTTCGATGACACCCCTCCACAAGGATTCCGATCTTGGATGAAATTTATAATGAATCGGATCCTATTGAAGGGAAATTGATGAACTCTTGCTGATTGGAGATGAACCAAAGAGTTATAGCAAAACAGCTAATGATCAAGAATGGAGGAAACTAATGAAATTGGAGTTAGAAGCAATTGAGCAGAACAATACCTTGACCCTAGTGGAATTACCAGCTAGACACAAGGCGATTGGGCTGAAGTGGGTATTCAAATTGAAGACTGGTTGCAAAAGGGTATGTTCAAGAAAGGGAGTTGATTTCGAAGAGGCTTTCACACCGGTGGCAAGGTTAGAAACTGTTCGTTTGTTATTGTCCATATCAGCAAAAGAGGGATGGCTTGTTCATCAACTTGATGTCAAGTCCCTTAATGGTGATTTGTAGAAGGAAGTGTATGTGTCACAACCGGAAGGTTTTGTGAATGAGAAGAAACGAGATCATGTTTATAAGCTGAGAAAGGCTTTATATGGATTGAGGCAAGCACTGAGGGCATGGGACTTCAAGCTTGATAAAACTCTAAAGGAGTTGGGTCTGGAAAAGTCCCCATGAACAGTGTACGAGCAAGGGGGATAACCGGAATTAATCGTAGGTGAGCTCAGGATAAAAGAATTCAAAGAACAAATGCAAAAAGTTTTTAAGATGACTGACTTGGGAAAACTCACATACTATCTTAGAATAGAGGTCCAACAAAATGAAAAAGGAATCACTCTTAAACAATCTGGATATGCTAAAAAGGTTTTGAAGTTGGCTGGTATGGGGAGTGTAATCCTACTATATGGCCCATGGATCCCAAGCAGAAGCTGATGAAAGATGAAGAGTGAGCCGGTTGATTCTACTATGTATAGACGACTAATAGGGAGTCTTTGATACTTGCTTCACACAAGACCTGACCTTAGCTATTCTGTTGGAATAGTGAGAAGATACACAGAGAAGCCAAAGGTATATCATTTCTTGGTTGTGAAACAAATTCTCATATAGGTAAAGGTACTGTTGAATATGGGTTGAATTATAAAAGGGGAGGAGACGGAAAGTTAGTCAGATATAGCGATAGTAGTCACAGGATGGACTTGGATGATCACAGAGGCACTACAAGGACTGTGTTTTACTACTCGAACAACCCTGTTACTTGGTCTTCACAGAAGCAGCAAACTGTAGCTCTCTCCTCCTGTGAGGCAGAGTTTATGGGAGCATCGGCTGCAGCCTCAAAAGCTCTGTGGCTGAAAAGTTTGTTTAGTGAGTTGACAGGTATAGAGGTTCAATGCGTGAAGTTACTTGTGGATAATGAGTTAGCGATTGCTCTGATGAAGAACCCGATCGTCCACGAACGGAGAAAACACATAGATATAAAGTTAGGAATGTATTGAAAGAAATCAGATTAATATGGAACATATCAGTGGCAAACTACAAAGAGCTGATGTCTTAACCAAAGCACTGCCTCGTGTTAAGTTCTGTGAAATGAGAGCACTGCTAGGAGTGAAAGATGTGGGAGATACAAGTGGTGGAAGCGACCCGGTGAACGTGGATATTTGTGGAATCAAGGTGTGTGGCGAACGTGGAGTGAACACGCAGAGGTTTACATGGGTTGTTATTTGACTTTAGTAGCTTATTTTCTTTAGAATAAATATGCAGTAGTAAGTAGATGAATGAATGCAATTTCAATTTCCTTGTGAAGATTTTCAGTTTGTAATTGTTGAAGTTTAATGGAAAAGAAAATTGCTCCAAGTTGTCTCTAATCCTCTGATCATACCAACACAGATCTGGTCGATTGGTTTCCGGTAACTGGAACAGGGACAGATCACAGTGACAGAGTAGATCAGGAGAAGTACGTGGTGACGGGAACAGTACGTGACGGAGCGAAAATAGGGTCATGTATTATGTCTTAGCTCGGATACCATGAAAACATATTTGTACTATCTGAATGAGGACACCTCTATTTATAGAGGAATAACCACAGAACAGTGACAGAGAACGGGCCATGGGCCAAGGCTATTAACTACACCTAAACTAGTAACATATTTACATTTAACGAAACATAACCACAAGAAAGAGACATGTTGTTTCTCTCATCTGTCTATATCATATCCTGCAGCAATATTTAATGGGCGAAACAAGTGTAATTTTGCTAGATTAAATTTCTGAATTTGCTGGGGGATCATGTAGCCAATAACAAAGAAGACTTTAGGCTTTTACCTCTCGGCAAATACATTCTGATATTAAATCACCTGCAATGATGCAATGGCAACAGCCCTAGCCAACATCAGCCCTAGCCAACGAGTTTCCTCCTGGGTTACTAGAGATCAAATAAAGTGCAAGCTTGTTAACTATCACGAGATTAAAACAAATAGAAACCACAATTTCCTTGCTAAAATAGTGAAAACATTACAAATGATAACTAGTGCATGCGTACCTTCCATGTTCCTCTGGTTGTATGCAAAGCAAACATCTTTGTCTTTATGAACTGTACGTACAACTATCACTCCACAGCCCATTGCATTCCCTAATATCTGAAACACTGTGTAACTAATTGAAAATGCACATTGAATACAGCTTAATGTACAGTTCAGACTAATTAACTTACAACAACATCAGAGTGTACACCTTCCTGATCAGTAAAACTGTAAATTAGAACAAATAGAAATCACCTGGTGCAATGGCAACAGCACTAGCCAACGGGTTTCCTCTTGCGTTACTACAGATCAAATAAAGTGCAAGCTTGTTAACTATCATGAGATTAAAACAAATAGAAATCACTATTTCCTTGCTAAAAGAAAGTGAAAATATTAAAAATGATAACTACTTCACGTGTACCTCCCATGCTCCCCTGGTTGTATGCAAAGCAAACATCTTTGTCTGTAACAATTGTACTTACAGGTATCAGTCCACAGCCCATTGCATTCCCTAATATCTGAAACACTGGATGAATAATTGAAAATCCACATTGATTACAGTTTAATGTACATACTACATTTCAGATAAATTAACTTACAACATCATCAGAGCGTTGCACCTTCCTGATCAGTGAAACTGTAAGTTAGAAGTTGAAAACAGATAAAGGAGTTTAACTAAATACCCCCATCCCCTCCCCCACCCCTCCCCCCTGGTATATATAGGCTTAAATAGATATCAGTTATATGTTCTCCTTTAAGTGTATCAGATAACAATGGCAAAATCCAAGAAAGGAACTGTTGTTGCCTGAAGTACGTTTTATATACAAAACTCCAGATTTCATCATCATGTTTACCATCGATAAATTAACATGGTCCATGTAATCTCACGTCTGTGATAAATACTATTTATTCCTTCTCTTTATTTAAGACTTAAAATCTTGACTATTACAAAGAACTTGAAGCAAACCAAAATCTTAAGAACATAATCTAGGTTTGAGGCGATCTTTGCAGAGTCCACATCCTTTAGTTGTCAAAATCAGATTACAATTAAGTTTGAAATACCTACAACAAACCTACTGACGTATGTGTTTTAAATAACGCATAAAGAAGTGTTACCTGAATGACAAAGAAGCTAGGGCGGATGAGAAGAAGTTGTTGCGGTCGTATAGTGGTGGTGTAGTGGCAGAAAAACTGATTGTAGGGCAGAGGGAGGAGAAACCATCAAAGAGAGATTTAGTACTAAAATTTGAACCAATTCCTAAGTTGTCTGCTGAGAAAGAAGCTCCATTAGGAATTAATACCATAAATCCTATAACTAAAACTAAACTAGATGATTTAAAAGAAACAAAATAAAATGAATAAAACTTACCCTATCTTACCTTTTGGAGCATGAACGTGTGTCGTTGATGCATTTTTAGATTTAGCTCTTGACTTAGAACAAGACCACTGTGTGTTCTCTCTCTACCTCTATTGTAACCTTTACCTCTTGACTGGTTTCTCATATTTCAACACCTGCAATGACACAATGGCAACAGCACTAGCCAACAGGTTTCCTCCTTGAGTACTATAGATCAAATAAAGTGCAAGCTCGTTAACTAACATGAAAATTAAAACAAACAGAAATCACTATTTTCTTGCTGAATTAAAGAAAGTGATAATATTAAAAAGGATAACCACAACACGTATACTCCCATGCTCTCCTGGTTGTATGCCAAGAATAACATCTTTGTCAGTATGAACTGACTTACAGCTATCACTCCACAGCCCATTGCATTCCCTAATATCTGAAACACTGGATAACTAATTCAAATCCACATTGAATACAGATTAATGTACAGTTCAGATAAATTAACTTACAAGTTACAACAAACATCAGAAATCACTATTTTCTTGCTGAATTAAAGAAAGCGATAATATTAAAAAGGATAACCACAACACGTATACCTCCCATGCTCTCCTGGTTGTATGCCAAGAATAACATCTTTGTCAGTATGAACTGACTTACAGCTATCACTCCACAGCCCATTCCATTCCCTAATATCTGAAACACTGGATAACTAATTCAAAATCCACATTGAATACAGATTAATGTACAGTTCAGATAAATTAACTTACAAGTTACAACAAACATCAGAGCGTACACCTTGCCAATCAGTCAACTGTAAAGTAGAACTTGAAAACAGATAATATTAAAAAGGATAACCACAACACGTATACCTCCCATGCTCTCCTGGTTGTATGCCAAGAATAACATCTTTGTCAGTATGAACTGACTTACAGCTATCACTCCACAGCCCATTGCATTCCTAATATCTGAAACACTGGATAACTAATTCAAAATCCACATTGAATACAGATTAATGTACAGTTCAGATAAATTAACTTACAAGTTACAACAAACATCAGAGCGTACACCTTCCCAATCAGTCAACTGTAAAGTAGAACTTGAAAACAGATAAAGGAGTTCAACTAAATGCCCCATCCCTCCCCCACCCCTCATCCCTCGGTATAGGCTCAAATATAAACCATTTATATCATATATGTTCTCCTTTTTCTGGATGCATCAAAGAAACTAAATATGAAGATTCATATAATAAATGCTTAGACAAAAAAACTTAGAGGTGTTATATGACCGGTAGAGGAAACAATCCCAACCCTTGTTTTATAATAAATGGATGTACTTGGGTCAAACCATAGGGGCTTGGTGGGTTAAAGGTCGCCCAAAGCCTTTTTTTTGTAATGCATACCAATGTCTGGTATCATGTTATTCACACATGCATATTATTACTCTGCAAAAAAATTTCCATAATCATAACTACAGCACTTCATTATTTAACTCAACCCAACAACTTGTTTCGACATCTACTAAAATTGACCCGTTTTGCCCAACTCTATTATTAATTTAGAGAGAAAAAAGCATTAATAGAACCTTCAAAAAGACAAACCTTCTCAGTTTAAAATTTGTCTGTAACAATTGTGCTTACAGGTATCAATCCACAGCCCATTGCATGTCCTAATATCTGAAACACTGGATAACTAATTGAAAATCCACATTGTATACAGATTAATGTACAGTTCAGATAAATTAACTTACAACAACATCAGAGCGTACACCTTCCCGAATCAGTGAAACTGTTCTGTAAATTAGAAGTTGATCAACTTGGTACCCCCATCCCATCCCCCACCCCTCTCCCCTTGGTATATAGGCTTAAATAGATATCAGTTATATGTTCTCCTTTAAGTGGATCAGATAACAATAAGCTAGGTTTAAAGCGGCTTTTTCATAGTCCGTCTTTTTGGTTATGAAAATCAGATTACAATTGAGTTTCAAATACGTAAAAACTTAGGTATGTATTAATTTGTGATAAAAAACGCATAGATTAAGGACAAAGAAATCAATGGTTACCTGAATCAAAGTGGCAGATGAACTGACTCATTACTAATTGTGATCGGAGTCGGTTGCTGGTGGTTGACGGCTGCCGGAATATAAATGACGGTGGCTAGGGCAGAGGGAGGGGAAACAGAGGAATATGAAGCGGTGTAAATTAGGGTTGCTGGTGGTGGAGACGGTAGCCGGAGTTTTAGCTTGACGTTCCGTAGGGGATCGGCTGGAGAGAAGCAACCGTGCCGGAAGTTTCAAATCACCGGCGACTTGAAGGTCGATCGTAGTATATATTAATTTGTGTTAATCGATTGATAGGTGGATTTACAGAGAGACATTCGATTTGACGCTTAATTAGGGTTTGAAGTGAGTATATTGATTGCGATCAGAATCCGTTAGCAAATCGGATTTTATAAATAATCATCAGGATTTCTTCGATATGGAAACCAAATCGCTTTCTGATTCGCTCCCGACGCCCGTTGCAACGGTATAATAATAGTGCTTCTTATTTATTGATTTTATCACTATTTATCACCTATAAAAATGTAATTTTCTGCTCTGATTTCAAAGGGTGTTAAGTTGGTGTGTCCATCCCGACACGAACCAGAAGATATAACTCGAACATGAAAAGTGAAAAACTAAGATCTTTCCTACGACATCTTACCCGCTCATTTATCTCTATTTTTAGTTTTTAGCTACGACTAATTTACTTTAATCTGTTTATTTTTTCTTAACCTTAGGGAAAACTTTACTGCTCTAACTTCAAATGTCTTTGCCATTAATTAGACCGATCACCCATAATCCCGAATTATAAATCCATTTCGTATGTTTAAAAATAATATACCTTCATCATGGATTACAGCTTAATTTATTATGTTTGAATGCAAAAACGAGCAAGTCCTTTTGTGTGATTGCTTGGTTGTGTGATTATCAGTGGTTGTAATTTTGTTTTTGATTGTTTTAAAGCCTTTGTAGTTTTCAACTCAACGTAATAGAATAGATAACAGTTTAGAATTACTGTAATTGAATTCAAGCCTACAAGTCAAGTAACAAGCTTTTTTTTTCTTTTTCTTTTCATAAAAATGTTCGATGTTCATGGACACAACATGATTTTGAAGGTAAGCAGGAGTTAAGTAAATATCAAGTTCAAGACTCAAGATTATCATGAGATATGATCTAGATAAGAAGAATGTGTTAAAATAATTAGAATTTAAATGAATTGAATTAATTCAGTGGAAAAGAATACTTGTATATCATGTATACTGTTTGCGATAGCTCGTAAAACACTAAAGTCCTAATTAGCTATTTTGTTTATTTTTATAAATTGTATGGTTGATGAATATGAGAAATTAGTAGTTATAATCGTAAGTTTGTGATGGGGTTGTATGCAGCGTGATAAATTATAGGCTTCAATTGTCCTAACTCATCTCCGAACTAAATTTACTGCGAAACGAAGAGTTACTCGAACTTATATCGCCGAACGAAAACATATTATACTTGATGTCACTCGTTTTCAAAGAAACGTTTTATATTTGTCTAGCTCGTGTCCAACAAAAATCTAAGTCAAAACCTAAACCCAAACCTATGAATTTCATGTTAAGTTCATGTTGTGTTTTTCATGTCGTATCAAAACTTGGATAATTTGACCTTGAGCATTTAAGTGTAAATACTTTTATATAGAAATACTTTATTATAAAACTTTCTAAATTATAAGATTTGAATCTAAATGGTCTTTAAAAAAATATTTACCACTGGTGTACTAACCAAGTAGCCATTAAATGGTCTTTAGAACAACATAAAATAATCTAAAAACATAAAAGACTATGATTAATACATATAATAAATAATGTAATATATATAACACAGTAAACAGGTATTTGACGCAATAGACGTATAAAACAAAATGAGTTGACGTATTTAATACAGTAATTCAAATGTCTTGCTATTTAAAACAATAAAATGCCACGTGTAAACTCACAATTCTTCTTAAGTTTTTTAAATTAATTAAATATTATTTTTACTATAACCTTACGTATTACATGATATACAAAAGAATTATCGTGGTGGAAAATTTCTTTGGTTTCAAAAACCATTTAAAGATAAGAAAAACGCATCACTAATATTACACATGTTTTTTTTATTTATAACTGTATACATAAAACAAAATCGAAATGGAATATAGTTACGACAATGAAATGATTGGTGACTTATGTATGATATGAAATTTTTTGTCATAGATGAAATACATGAACAATGATATAACAATACGTAACGTATGATTGTTGTATATGTAAGTTGATTACATCAATGGTGTATGCGTCCAGTATTGTTGGGTCCTTGATATAGTTGATACTTTTGTTGTTTCTTGATGAATTGTTGATGTTTTGTATTTTATGCTTCTGGCTTTTTGCTAGTATATATTTTTTGTAATTAAATATAATTTTATCGTTAAAAAGAATGTAAGTTGATTACATAAAAATCATCTCAAGTATGAAATGTCATAAAACTCTATCAAACTTTAATAATCAGTTAACTATTTATATTTATAATACTAAATAAAAAAATTAACTTGTTAAAAATTTTAGAACAGACAAGGTTCTCTTAACTCAAACATAAATTTCATTAATATTTTTATAAATAGCTAAACTGTAAGAAAGTGTTGTTTTTCTGGATGTCAAAGCCTGAAATCTAATAACCATATTTTTAAAATTCATCATTTTAGTAAAACACAATGATATGAAGAAAAACATAATAACTAACAAAAATACACAATGAACTGTACTAAAAACACAGTAATGAGATATGAGCTTAATAAAGTATTTTTTTTATCTTTTTATATAATAATATTGTACTCATTTTAAATATAAAAACGCGCTCGTTTTTATGGTTTAAATTTTATAAATAATATTGTATATAAATGTTACGAACGTTTAAAAAGATGGAAGAACTTGCAATAAGTCAACAAAAGTGATCTCAACCATTGATTAAATAAATGGATGGTTGAGATTACTTTTTAGAATTTTTAGTTTTAGAAGACTATGTATTTGAACATTTCTCTAATAAATAATCAATTCTCGAGAAGTAAGTAAAGAAGAAAAAATATAATTTTATAGTTTAATAAAAATAAGAGTAAAATAGTAATTATATAAGTTATTTTTTAAAGAGTAATAAAATGGGTACATATGTAATATTTATGTGTAATTAAATGGATATATGCAATCAAACTTTTAGTTTGAGTATATATGTAATTAATTAAGTTTTAGAAGGGGATATATGTAATTAAACTTTTAATTTGGGTATGTATGTAATTGACTAAGTTTACAACGGATATATGTAATTAAAAGTTTGAGTGGGAATATAAGTAACTGATGAAGTTTATAGGGGATATATGTAATTCATCATTCTCTTTGTGTGTATAATGTGTTAAGTGGAGAAAAACACTTATATTATCACATGAGACATTATATATACATATTAATCGCTTTGGTCGGTGGCTACAGTGCCACCGCACCAACAAAATCCTAATCCCATCTTTTTCCTGTACTTATGTGTGCTTGAAACCAGATGGGTTTCTTGTGTCTTGTGTGGGGTTTTTGGGTATGTTGCTGGTGGTCGGCGGTGGCAAAGGCGGCTGTGACGATAGTGATTTTATCATTTGTTCTTCTCTGTGCCGGTGGTGGTGGGAACTGCGACTGGTCGACCTTTCCTCTCGGTTAAGGTGGAGGAGGCGACGGTTTCCTCACCATGTTCGCTCGACAGAGAATCACCACAACATCACCGTCTCCGGCAACAAAATCCTCCCCGATTGGGGCTTCCACCGTGTCTACACCGTCGTCGTCAACTGCACCTTCCCCTTCGTCGTCGGCCACGACGGCGCAGGTGGGCGATTACTCCTTCACTCCTCCACCTCCGCCGGCGGGCAACACCATCGAAGCGTTGACAGAACCTCCTGGAAGCTTAAACACCAGCCGATTCAACGACCCACCGGAATACGAGTATTTGTGCAGGCGGTTCGAAACTACAATGATGCTCATATATTGGCGAAGGTTAGCTCGGGGTTGAATGATGCAGTCGCGAGTGGTTCGGAGTTGAATGATGCGATCACGAACTGAATCTTGATGATAACAGTGGAGGGTACCTACTAAATCTTGATATCAAACTTTGTTTGAATTGGTGGTTGTGATATGTTGTATGAAATGATAGTGTTGTTCACTTGTGTTTTGATCATATAGTTTTGGTATAAGGAGAGACAATATAATCTTTAGATGGAGCAACTGATTTGTAATTCATGAAATGAGAATTTGAATAATCTTTGATGCTTTGTTTGTTGGTTCTTTACATAATGATCATCATGATCTAATGATTAGCAATAAGCCAATAATTATGTCTTTTGTTACTTTAAAGGGGTGTTTGAATGTGGTGCAGAATGATGCTATGTTTGTGATTGATCAGTCAAGATAATCATATATAGAGTTTATGCTGATGATGAATTATTAAGGAATAAAGGTGAACATCTGATTCCTGAAGTTGTAATCATCCTTCCAAAACACATATCAAGCACCACCTTAACTCCTTAAGTTTAGTAGAATTCTCATGTACTGTCATGACTCATGATGCAATTGCCACCTGTTCAATTTCTTTGCTGACTGTTTGTCTAGTGTGCTTTAGTTGGTAAATATTAGCCTTGAGCTTACTATGCACACGTCTTCCTCACCTCTATCTGTTCTCTCTCATCAAATCACAAACCACAACCGTTATCTCTATTATCTAGCAAGCTCTGCTATATGGATAATGATGATGATGATAATGATGCTGGCAGAATTTACAGGTACGTACCATATGATTTAGTATAGAAGTTGTTTGATTTTAGTATGCAACATGGGTTGATGCTTGAATGTTTGGATTTGATTAATTGATTTAGAGTTAGGTAACATGTGAATCGTTGATGGAACATGTTGCATCATTGGATTTTGCATGTTTGAATAATTTGGATTTAAGCCCATGTTTTCATGTGGTGTTCGTTAAAGGTTGTTCATTTTGGGACCGAAGGTGACCTTGGTATGTGGTAATCTGTTTCGTAGCTAAAATTAAAATATCATACGACGTTTGTGTTGTGTGATATGATAGGATAGTAACTCGCTGGTTATGGGATAGGTTTTAATAATTCTGGTGGTATGACTGGTGATGGAGTGAATGATGCACCTGCACTTAAGAAAGCAGATATTGGAATAGCAGTTGCAGATGCAATGATGCTGCACGTAGTGCATCTGATATAGTACTGACTAAACCTGGTCTTAGTGTTATTATCAGTGCGGTACTAACTAGCGAGCAATCTTTCAGAGGATGAAAAATTACACTGTAAGTTTAACCTTGTAGCTTGAGAAGCATATTTCATTGATTTCGCCAATTTCTTCAAGTTAATATCTTCATATCATTGACCTACCTAAGTTTATGCTTATATCATGGAAACCGACCATAAATAAGCCATAACAAATATCAGTCCATTACTGAGTTTCATCTTATCTATAACGGGTCAAAAATATTAAGCTAAAAGATTTTAACGGAAAATTGTACGGGTCAAATGAGTTGAAAGTGTATGAGTTATATTTAACAGCATAAAGCCTCCAAAATGGTTATGTAAAAACAAAGTTAAGGCTATCATTGTTATGAATATTATTGGAAACTAATAGATAATAAACAAACGTAAAAATATTCATTGTAACAGATATTTGTTATATCAGGTCAGATATCTAATTTTATAATTCACAATCTCTTATGCAGATATATGCAGTTTCCATAACTATCCGTATAGTGGTATGCTACTTTGCTGTTCTGGCCTATTTGCATTTATAACATATATATGTTTTCTACCTACTATTTCATTTGCATTTCTATTTCAACAGCTTGGTTTCATGCTGCTAGCCCTCATATGAAAGTTTGACTTTCCACCCTTCATGGTCATGATCATTGCAATTCTTAATGATGGTTAGCGTTCATTCTTCAACTTCCATAATGCATTTTATCATTTCATATTTGTTTAGATAGACAAAACAAACAAACAAACGTACACAACAATAACAATATCTTAGTAATTAAGTACACCTTACCTCTATCTTAAAAGACAAAGAGGCTGCTCCCATAGACAACAAATCGTTAAATCCACTGTTAATATTGTCATCTCAATTCTCAACTAATAAGTTGCTTTTCCCAGGTACCATTATGACAATTTCCAAGGACAGAGTGAAACCGTCTCCTCAACCCGACAGCTGGAAATTGGCAGAATTTTTTGCAACGGAGATCATTCTTGTAGCTACTTGGCTGTGATGACAGTAATTTTCTTCTGGGCGGCATATGATACAACTTTTTCCATGTAAGAATGTTCTCTTCATAGTTTAATTAGAGATAATCAATATAATAATCATTGTTTCTGTGACAACTTTATACCCAGGAAATTATTGTTCTGATTATGTCAATCATATGCTATTTATTCATCATAAGTTTATCTGATGTGGCATTTTCCAACATGTTTCGGAGTTCTAGCCTTCAGAAAATTAATGATCATGTAGAATCTAAAAAACTTGCCTCAGCAATATACCTTCAAGTGAGTACCATCAGTCAATCCCTTATATTCTTCACACGTTCTAGGAGTTGGTCTGTCTTTGAACGTCCAGGAGCCCTACTTTTCGGTGCTTTCTTGGTTGCTCAATTGGTCAGTGGAATTATCAACCATTATGTTCACTTCTTATTGATTAATAGTTTAATTAATAGATTAATTAATTATATATCCAAATGTTCATTTCAAATTGCAACATTGATTGCGTCTACGCAGACTGGAATTTTGCTGCAATTGAAGGGATCGGATGGGGTTGGGCTGGTGTTATATGGCTTACAACATTATATTCTACATCCACTTGATTTCATCAAGTTGTTCATCCGATATGCTTCAAGTGGTAGAGCATGGGATCTTGTGATTGACCAACGCGTGAGTCAAACGTTCACTAACAAGTAACTAATACACCAATTACTGGATGCTTGAAATAGATTAACTTCTGTGTTGCAGGTTGCTTTCACCAGGAAAAGAAACTTTGGGAAGGAAGACCGTGAGCTGAAATGGGCTCAAGCACAAAGGAACTTCACGGGCTGGACCACCTGAAAATCCATAGGGTTGACCGGAGCACACTACAATGAACTTAATCAAATGGCTGAAGATGCAAAGCGCGAGCTGAAATGACAAGGTACAGCTCTCTTTTTTGCATGTACAATAATAATTATAACCATTTGGTCGATGGGGGTCATCTTTCATCTTTGAGGTAACTAGATATCATGATCGACATCGGCCCTTAGATCACGACCATCGCTGCTCCCCGTTAAGATATAAGCGTAGATTGTTGTTTTGGTTGCACGTGTTGTGTGAATGCATTTGTTATAATAAGTAAGTGCACAAAAATATATCAATGCACAGTCTCTTGATCTACTTTATTTATCGTATAACGAGACTTTTGTCAAATAACACAACGAACACAAATGAAAGGTAGGCGCCGTAACGCGCGGCATCAATTTCTAGTTATTGTTATAATATAATCTCTTGAGATATTTTTTGTTAAAAATACCATAACTAAAATAATTCATTAAAAAATTAAGATTTTTTACGACATCTTACATGCTATTTAGTTAATTTTAATGCTTGACTACGACTAATTTACTTAATCTGTCATAGACAGTACTCGAACTTTACTTAACCTTGGGAAACTCACATACTCTAACTTCAAATGTCTTTGCCATTAGTTAGACCCAACCTCTCGCCCCCGAATTATAATTCCATTTTGTATGTTAAAAAATAATATACTTCATCATGGATTGCAGCTTTATTATGTTTGAATGCAAAAACGAGCCAGTTAGGAGCGTTTGGTGGAAGGAATGGAATGTAATGGAATGGAATTGAGAAAAATATAATTTTCAAGTAAAATTATGTTTGAGTGTGTATGAAATATAAAATCCAAGGGAATGTTCAACCTCAAATTCCTTTGAATGTGGGATTCAAAATCCTTCCACCTAGAGAGGGAATTTGAAATCACCCAACCAAGGTATTTGAGATGAAACATTCCCTTGGGTTTTACATTTCATTACTCACTCAAACATAATTTTACTTGAAAATTATACTAGTTTCTCAATTC